>CM053760.1:72415922-72600022 GCA_028658305.1 Pachyuromys duprasi
AAAGCCTATATGCCACAAAATTTGAAAATCTAAATGAAATGGGCAATTTTCTTGATAGATTCTATTACCTAAATTAAGTCATGATCAGGTAGAAAGATTGAATAGACCTATATCCCCCAAGGAAATAAAAGCAGTCATCAACAGCCTCCCTACGAAAAAAAAGCCCTGGGCCAGATGGTTTTAGTGCAGAATTCTACCAGACCTTCCAAGAACTGCTAACTCCAATTCTCTCTAAACTATTCCACAAAATAAAAACAGAAAGAAAATTACCAAACTCATTCTATGAAGCCACAGTCACCTTGATACATAAACCACACAAAGACCCAACAAAAAAAGAGAACTTCAGACCTATCTCTTTTATGAACATTGACACAAAAATACTCAATAAAATACTTGCAAACCAAATCCAAGAACACATAAAAGATATCATCCATCATGACCAAGTAGGCTTTATCCCAGGCGTGCAAGGGTGGTTCAATATTGTGATACACCATATAAACAAACTGAAGGAGAAAAGCCACATGATCATCTCCCTAGATGCCGAAAAAGCATTTGACAAAATCCAACATCCATTCATGCTTAAAGTCTTGGAGAGATCAGAGATACAAGGCACATACCTAAACATAGTAAAGGCAATATACAGCAAGCCTATATAGCCAACATCAAACTCAATGGAGAGAAACTTAAATCAATCCCACTGAAATCAGGGACTAGGCAAGGCTGCCCATTGTCTCCATACCTCTTCAACATAGTACTTGAAGTCCTTGCTAGAACAATAAGACAACTAAAGGAGATCAAAGGGATACAAATTGGAAAGGAAGAAGTCAAAGTATCACTATTTGCAAATGATAAGATAATATACATGAGTGACCCCAAAAATTCAACCAGAAAACTCCTTCAACTGATAAACACCTTCAGCAAAGTGGCTGGATATAAAACCAACTCAAAAAAAAAAATCAGAAGCCCTCCTGTACACCAAAGACAAAAGGGCTGAGAAAGAAAGTAGGGAAACAACACACTTCACAATAGCCACTAATAACAGGAAGTATCTTGGGGTGACTCTAACCAAGCAAGTGAAAGACCTGTTTGAGAAAAACTTCAAATCTCTGAAGAAAGAAATTGAAGACGTTATCAGAAGATGGAAAGACCTCCCGTGCTCATGGATTGGTAGGATTAACATAGTGAAAATGGTCATTCTGCCAAAACCAATCTACAGATTCAATGCAATTCCCATCAAAATACCAACACAATGCTTTACAGACCTTCAAAGAAAAATTCTCAACTTCATATAGAGAAACAAAAAACGCAGAATTTCCAAAATGATCCTGTACAACAACAGATCATCTGGAAGCATCTCCATCCCTGACCTCAAGCTCTACTACAGAGCAATAGTAATAAAAACTACATGGTATTGGCATAGAAACAGATTAGTGGATCAATGGAACCGAATAGAAGACCCAGAAATAAACCCACACATCTATGGAAACTTGATTTTTGACAAAGAAACCAAAAACATTCAATGGAAAAAAGACAGCATCTTCAGCAAATGGTGCTGGTCCAACTGGATGTTTATATACAGAAAATGAAAATAGATCCATATTTATCACCTTGCACAAAGCTAAAGTCCAAGTGGATCAAAGACCTCAACATAAAACCAGACACACTAAACTGGTTAGAAGAAAAAGTAGGGAAGACCCTAGAACTCATTGGCACAGGAGACTACTTCCTGAACAGAATACCAACAGCACAGGCTCTAAGAGCAACAATAAATAAATGGGACCTCATGAAACTGAAAAGCTTCTGTAAAGCAAAAGACACTGGCATCAAAACAAAATGACAGCCTACAGACTGGGAAAGGATCTTTACCAATCCTACATCTGACAGAGGGCTAATATCCAGTATATATAAAGAACTCAAGAAGTTAAAAAGCAACAAATCAAGTAATCCAATTAAAAAATGGGATATAGAGCTAAACAGAGAACTCTCTGTAGAGGATTGTAGAATGGCAGAAAAATACTTAAATAAATGTTCAACATCCTTAGCCATCAGGGCGATGCAAATCAAAATGACCCTGAGATTTCACCTTACACCCACCAGAATGGCTAAAATCAAAAATTAAAGTGACAACACATGCTGGAGAAGATGTGGAGAAAGGGGAACCCACCTCCATCGCTGGTGGTGGGAATGCAAACTTGTACAATGACTCTGAAAATCAATTTGGCGCTTTCTTTTTTTTATTTTTTTTAATCTTTTTTTTTTGTTGTTGTTATCAATCACAGGTTAGGTACTTTGCATCCCATGCGCAGCCCCCCAATTTGGCACTTTTTTAGACAACTAAGATAGTGATTCCTCAAGATCCAGCTATACCACTCTTAGGCATATATCCAAAAGATGCTCAAGTACACAACAAGGACATTTGCTCAACCATGTTCATAGCAGGTTTATTCATAATAGTCAGAACCTGGAAACAACCCAGATGTCCCTCAGTTGAGGAATGGATACAGAAATTGTGGTACTTTTACACAATGGAATACTACTCAGCAATTAAAAACGAGGAAATCATGAAATTCACAGGCAAATGATGGGACCTGGAAACAATCATCCTGAGTGAGTTATCTCAAAAGCAGAAAGAAACACATGGTATATACTCACTTATATAAACCTAGGACAGGATGGACAAGCTGAAATCTATACACCTAGGGAAGGTAAGCAAGATGGAGGACCTAGGGTGGGATAATTAGTCCTTGCTTAGATGGAATGTGGAAAGGACATTGAATGTAGGAGATAACAAGCAACAGGACAGGAGCCTACCACAGAGGGCCTCTGAAAGTCTCTAGCAATGTATCAAAGCAGATGTTAAGACTCACAATCAAGCCTTCGGCAGAGTGCAGGAAATCATATGAAAGAAGGGGGAGTTGGTATAACTTGGTGAGGACAAGAGCTCCACAAAGACCGAATAGATCAGGGCACAGGGGTCTTTTATGAGACTGTTTCTCCAACCAAGGACCATGTATGGATATAACCTAGAACCCCTGCTCAGATGTGGCCCATGGTAGTTCAGTTTCCAACTGGGTACCCTAGTAAGGGGAACAGGGACTATTTCTGTCATGAACTTAATGGCTGCTCTTCAACCCTCCCCTCTCTGAGGGAGAAGCAGCCTAGCTAGATCCCAGAAGAGGACATTGCAGCCAGCCCTGAAGAGACCTGATAAACTAGGGTCAGATGGAAGGGGAGGAGGTCCTCCCGTATCAGTGTACTTGGAGGGGGGCAGGGATGAGATGAGGGAGGGATATGGAGAGTGGAAGGGAGCTATGGCTGGGATACAAAGTACATAATCTGTGATTAATATAAAAATAAATAAATTACTTTTAAAAAGTTAATGGCCTCTAGTCCCCAATAAAGTGACAAAGACTAGCAGATTGGATTGAAAAATCGGTCCTATCTCTTTGCTTCCTCCAAGAAACACATCTCACCATCAGACAAGTATAACCTTAGGATAAAAGAATGAAAACATATAATCAATGCAAATTGAGCTAAGAGACAGTCAGGCATAGTTATTCTAATACCTGACAAAATTAAATTCAAATCAAACAAGTCAACAGAAATAAGGAAGTTTACTTCATACTCATTAAAGGAAAAATCCAAGAAGAAACTACAATTCCAAATATTTATTCATTAAACATAGAGGTAGTCAGTTTCACAAAAGATCTAAAACCACTGATTAATCCCAACATAGTAATAGTGTGTGGCTTGAATACTCAACTCTCACCAAAAGACAGGTCATTTAGACAAAAACTAAACAGGGAAGCATTGCAATTAAATAACTCTATTAGTTAAATGATCCTAACAGACATCTACAGAACATTCCATTCAAACACTAAAAGATAAACAATTTTCTCAGCAGCCCATGAAAACATCTCCAAAATCAACTATATATTAGGACACAGTGCTGGGTTATTTGGTTTGTTGGTGTTTAATTTCTTGAGTTCTTTATTTATTCTAGATATTAGCCCTCTCACACATGTAGGGTTGGTGTAGATCTTTTCTTGTCTGTAGGCTATCGTTTTGTTCTGATGACCATGCCCTTTGCATTACATAAGCTTTTTAGTTTCAGGAGGTTCCATTTACTGGCTGTTGGTCTTAGAGCCTGAGCTCTTGCCGTTTGGTCCAGGAAGATGGACAGGAAGGTGTTGAGAACCAAGGCCCAGAACACCTGCTGTGAGACGGTGTTTTCCGTGTATCACAGGGGAGCTAGAGCCAAACATCGCAAAATGTTAGTTGCTTTGTATTTCTTGTACTTTTTCTTTGGCTATTGTTTATTTTTATTTACCTTGTTTTAATATTATTTAGGTGCCTGTTTGCATTCTAATGAGAGAGAAAGAAAGAAAGGAAGAAAGGAAGGAAGGAGGAAGGGAGGGAGGGAGGAAGGAAGGAAGGAAGGAAAGAAAGAAAGAAAGAAAGAAAGAAAGAAAGAAAGAAAGAAAGAAAGAAAGAAAGAAAGAAAGAAAGAAAGAAAGGATATAGATTTGGGTGAGTGAGGAAGTCAGAAGGGCCTGGGAGGCATTGGGGGAAAGAAAAGCATGATCAGAATACATTGTATGGAAAAAAATCTATTTTTCATTTTTAAAAAATTAAGGAAAAAATATATGGTTGCCTAAACAAGACCTCACCATGACAATCCTGGTTGACATGCTAGCATGCCTAGAGAAATTGCACAAGGCCCTACCCCTAAGTGGAGAGCTACAAGCAACTGATGATGATGGAAAGAAGTAGAATTCATCTCCTCTATGGGAAATCCCCCTGACAGGTTATCCAGTCCTGAGTGGCCAACCCTAGACACTTTTGTGTAAGATCAACACTAAATGGACTCAGCAGGCTGTATCTGTGTGTGTGTGCATGTGTGTGTGTGTGCACACGCACTCATGTAATAATTTTTTAAAAAGTCATACATTTGAAAAGTTAAGAGAACCATAGGAGGAGGTGATGGGAGATGGAGGGTGGAAATGATGCAGATACAGTCCTTGTGTATGAAATTCTCAAAAAAGTTAATTTAGTTCAGAAAACAATAGGTGGGGTAAAACATGAAGTTGGGGTGAGGAAGAGGCGTGGGGCTGGATCAGGAAGACCAAAGGGGGAAAAGCTGGGGTGAATATAACCAAATTACACAATACAGAAATGTCAAAGACCTAATACAATTATATACCAATTTCATTGGTGAACATAGATGCAAAATTTTTTCAATAAAATAGCTGCAAATGAAAGCCAAAAGCTCATCAAAAATATCATCCACAATAATGAAGTTGGCTTCATCTCGGAGATTTAAGGATAATTTGCTGAACATGCAATAAAAGTAACCCACAACATAGACTCAAGAACAAAAACAAGATAATAGTCTCATTAGATACAAAAAGATCCCTTCATAGCACAAGCCGTAGAGAATCTAGGGCCTCAAGGGACATACTTCATACAAGATAAAGGTGATACACAACAAGGTCACAGGTAGCATCACACTAAATGGAGAAAAACTCAGAGCCTTGTCAGTGCTAAGCCAAGGACATCCACTCCTGTGCAATATAGAGCTTGGAGTCTTAGCTAGAGTGTAAGGCAAGGGAAGACAAAGGGGAAACAGATAGGAAAAGAAGAAGCTAAAGCCTCATTATGTATGCTGTATGCATAAAAGACCCTGAAGACTCTTCCAGTAGAAGACTCTACAGATGATAAACACATTCAGCAGAGTAGCAGGATATGAAATTAGCAAACAGAAAAACAATTCCTTCCTACATACCAGTAACAAACATACTGAGAAAGAAATCATGGAAACAATTTCATTCACAATAGCTTCAAAAAATAATGGAATAAATCTAATCAAGGAAGTGAAAGACTTATGCAACAAAAATTTTAAGGCACCACAAAATGGACAGGCCTCGCATACTCAGGAATTGATAATATTAATACTGGGAAATCAGCCATCCGGCCAGAAGGAATCAACAGTTTCAGCACAATCTCCATCAAAATTACAATGCAATTCTTCACAGAAATTGAAAAAAGAATCTTAACCTCAATTTTACCTGCAACCCTTATCATGGACTTGAACACCCACCCCTAAGGGACTAGAGTGCAATCAGCCTTGCGAGGGAAGGCGGACACAGTTTTTCTACCACATCACACCACTTCACATGGCTCAGTTCTGACACATCATTGTGTTTTCTCTGCTTCAAGCTGGTTGCTGTCTTGCTTCCTCTATTATTTCTGATGTTTATAAGGGTTTGTGTTTTATTCTAGTGGCTAATTTGAAATGATTTAAAGTATCTGATTTTTTTATTAGTCCCGTCAAGTTTTCATTAATATTACCTTTGTGCTATATTTGCATATGTTTCACTATGTGTATCAGATTATCACCTTGCATTCCTCATTCCAGGGCCGTATATTTTCCTTACCTCCTTTTTGGTGAGCTTGGATGTGTGAACTGATGAAATGAAATCTTAGCTGTGGGGCGTGAGAAGTCTGGAGTGTGCTTTTGCTTGGGTTCACCTCCTAGGTCCACGGCTCGTGCCGTCAGAGGGCCTTCCTCTGCATGGCTGTTGTCCTTGCGCCTGGGTCCAGGACTAATGAATGTGAATATCTGAGCTCAGCCCACAGTTAACCGCCAGGTCCAGATGGTCTGCAGCCTGGGGCAAAGGGGCCCCGACACTCCACTTTGGATGAGCCCAAACCAAACCAGCAGATGGGTCACGGTAAGAATGAGTGCTCTGAGTTCGGCTGTTACACAGCAAAAGCCAGCTGCTATTTTTGTGTGCCTACTTTTAGCCAATTCTAAATACATTTTACACCCAGCTATGACATGAAAGAAACATTTTCTCCTATTTCCTTTACATTTTCCTTTCCCGGTCTTCATGAGTTTCATTGTGTCTGTAGTTTTACATCATGTTACATTTACAGTCAATTGTGCCAACTAAATAATCACATTATTATTAGTCTTCATCAAAGAGGGCTGTCTAATGCTCACTTGGAGTCCTGGCACACAGTTTCCTTAATATCTTGGTTGGCTAAAGTTTGCTGTTTTTATCTTCCTACAAGAGGGCTCAAGAAACAGACCCTTAAGCTCTTGTATCTTTGAAATTGTCTTTCTGTAGCTTTTCTATGTAAGGAGGTTTTTTGTTGTTATTTTTTGTTTTGTTTCGTTTTGACTATTTATTAAAAAAATATTGGTTTGTGTTCATTTTCCTTAAGTGTTGTTTAACTGTTATCTACTGTCACCAGAAATTAAATAGCCTTGAGAAATCTAAAGTCAAACAAAGAACAAAAGGACAAGTGTTCCCACATGTGAGAAATTAGCAGGAGTCTTTCTATACGACATGCATGGCTTCCCTAGTCACACCTCATTGCTAATCAGCACAGGCCTTTCTTACACACAAGGTGTGTTCCGAGCAGGAGGTGGAGTCACCTGTAACTTCAGGAAGGTGTTTTTGATTGTTTCTTTTTATTTGCATGTTTGATATATTCTTTGGGGCATCCGGTTTTCTTGGTATCTGACCCAGGCTTTGAACATTGCTCTACCACTGCACCATGTCCCTGTCCCTAGCATGTGCATATTTGGTTTGTTTCTGGACCAATAGCTGTGCACTCTTTAATCTGACACTCCCTGTTTACCTTTAATTCCTTCAGTCTTCCCATCCCAGTACCTGTGGACTTCATGGACTTCCACGTGTGTTTTCTGGTATTTTTATTTGTAGGATGGTTTAATTTTTTTTCTCTTGACTTTTATCTCCCTTTGTTCTGTCTTTGGTCTTGCAGCTTCACTTCTGAGTGGCTTCACATTGAGAGTTCATGGATGTTGATGTTTCCTTACATATTTACTCTGCGATACAATGTTTATTTGCATTCTTAATCTGTCCAGTGCCTATTTTAATACTAAGTGTTCCTCACTGACAAAATCTGCTGTGTCTTTCCCCTTTTTCATCCTGAAGTTTCTTTGCAGCACTCTGGTACAGTGTTTTCCCGTTGCCTGTCATGTGACACATCCCATCTTTGTCACCGCACTGGCTCTCAAAGTCAAGCGTCTTATGAGACTGATGTAGAGACAGAGGCCGGGGTCATATTGTAATTAATCTGACTCAGAGGTTGACTTTTCGCTTGCTACAAATTAGACCATTACTTCCATAAACAGTCTACCATGCGTCCCTGTGAGACCTGGTATGAGTGGCATATTGTAGCTGTACCCTTCTACACCTACTGTGGTGTGTCATACATCAATACCCTTACCATGGTCCAATTGGTGATGGTGGTGCCCTACTCCTTGACATTAGATCAACCATGCAACTTCCTTCAGCTAATGAGCTATCAGTGGGCCTGCCATGATCAGCATCATGAGCTGTGCTTATGCTGTTCAGTTTACTCTTGATTCTTGGTTTTCATCATAATAAGAATGTGCCTTGAACAGCCATTGCTTTAAAGAAGTTTAGATCCACATAGAGGTAACCATCACCAAAACCCTCCGTTTGGAGTCTAATTAAACTTAGAACAGCCTAAAGAGGTCAATTCCAGCCACCTGGAAGGCACAGAAGTAAGAAATGTCAAGTTGATTGAGCCTGCAGATGTTTGCTATATAGCAAGAGCTGACAGATACATCCACAATCTTATTTGTCAACCTAACCAAATCTAGGGTAAGGGAACTTTATCTACCATTCTGTATACCCTATTTTCTTAATCTATTTTCAATCAAAGAAAATGATGATTTTCCTCCAGACCCAATATCTTACTGAGTTCTTTCTGCTTCTGGATGCTTCTTTCTCATAGCTTCTGTGTTAAGGGTCCTTACAATATACTCCTCCATCTGTCTCCTAGCTTCTCTGAAGAAGTTTGAAATTTTATTTCCGGCTCTCTTGATTGTTTTGAGTGGCTTCGAAACAGAAGGATGGACTACTATCTATGTTCAAGTGGATATTCACCTTCCTTCTAGAATAAAAAGGTAGTAAGTACAGAGACTCGAAACAGCATAGGCTTTGAAACCAGACAGACTTGGATTAAATTCTGGTCTAGCACCAGCAAATTGTGTGAATTTGAAAGACATGCTTTGATCCTTCCGAGCCTCGGTGTGTTCCCTCAGTTTATGAAGATCTGGCAACATTTGTCTCAAAGAATCATAGGAAATAACATCTTAAGAAATTTGGTGTGAAAACGTGGACAAGTTTTCAAGAGCACAAGTAATGATTAGAATGCCTGTGATAATGGTTTCATTGTGCTGCTGGTGACAGTCAAGGAACAAAATGTCTAGGCAGAGGAGTTAAGCCTGAGGGTGATGAGGTGAGAAGGGCTCAGGTTATGTCTCCCAGTCTTAAATCTGCGCTGAAGAGCTACCGTTACTGATTCTTTCCAACCTCGTTTCTAACATTTGGTTCCACTTCTCTGCATTTGCGTTTTCTTGCCTCACAGCCTCTCACGCCCTTGGTGCTAGGGCTGGAGCAGGTGGTTCAAGTCAAGCCCATTAGTACCACCTTGTTGCCTGAGCACCATCCACTGGTCCGCTGATGAGGGAATGGCTCACTTAGCACCAGGGGGATGGTAGATGTCCACAGGCAGTTTCAGGAAGGCAAGAGTTTAGTCTTCTGAGGTGTGTAAGAAGTGCCATCTTCTTCACGCTGGAAGGTTCCGGCAATCAACTCACAGCTAACAGGAACAGGGGAAGTGGTCTTAGGATGGGGCTGTCAGAGCAGAGAGAAAACACTGAGAAAAAAGTGCCCTGAGGCTTGGTGATCACTGAGCAGTTCTAGCAAACCGGCAACGGGGTCCTCCAGCCTGTGCATCTGCCTATTAACCTGCCCAGCGAGTCGCGTAAGCCCAGCTGAGTTCAGTTTTGCTGTCGCTCCCTGCAGTTGAGTGACTCCTGCCATATTACCAGACACCAAAGCTTCTATATTAGTCCATTCCCTGTTAGTTAATAAACTACCTGAAACAGGATGTTTTTGTTTGTAAAGAGTGATCACTCAGAGGCTAGGTGTTGGTCCTCCTCCCAAGGGTCCGTCCGCGCGTGAGGACAGGGGGTTCAGGATGAAGGGGTAAGAGGCATGGAGCCAGTACAGACACCAGGAGTCTGAAATCCAAGGGTCAGCGGATGCAGGCTCATTTATTCTGGAATAGGGAGCACAGTTATATAGCTTTGGGTGACCAATCAGGTTCCTCCACACCATCTCCGAGCCTGCCATTGGTTGTTCGTCTCTGGGCAGACTCTTCAATGTCAGGTCATATACTCTGCCAACCCCATTCATAGTCACGTCATCAGAAGCTGCCCCAGGCCATGAGCCCCAGTGGTGACTTGCTGGGAATGCCCACAGCTAGGGAAATGGCTCAGTGGGCAAAGTACTTGCCACACAAACATGAGGGCCTGAGTAGAGGTCCCAGCTTCACCTGTAACCCCAGCACTGAGGGGTGAAGATAGGCAGGTCCCAAGGCCTCACCAGCCAGCCAGTCTAGCCTTCTGGGCCAGGGCCAGGCCCTCGAGAGATTTTGTTCCCCACCCACAGTGAATGTAGATGGACCTGAAGGGCATCACTCAATGTTGTTCTCTGATTTCCACACATGTGCACCCATGTAAACACACACACACACACACATCTCTATGCCGGTCACCAGAGACTCAGGGGAATCACACACTTCGACAGGAACAAGTGAGGAAGGACATCCAGGAACTTGGCCTGGCTAACCAAGACTGAACTCACTAGCTGTGCCTGCAGAGTCCTGTCAGTTCTGGCCACAGGGCGCAGGCCACCATTGTCATTGCAAAGTATCTACTGAACTAAGAGGACAGGACAGGAAATGTCCCTTTCTGGAAGCCCAGCCTGCCGGGGCTGTGCTTTGAGCTTTCTATATTTGAAAGGACGCATAACTAAGTACACACTCTCTGGAGCCAGCCATCTGAATGTGAACCAGGCCTGCCCTTCTTGCTGGAGGTCTTCATCGAGCTGCTTAGACCCTCAGTGTCTGTTTTCCTCCTGTAACTGAGAGCTCTCACAGCACCAACCTCGTTGGCAAGGTGCTGCCCGTAAATAGCTTAATACAATTCCCAGCACTCAGAGCTTTCTTTCCCTTTAAGAATCCTCATTCAGAAGGGCAAACAGAATAGACATTGGAAGTAGAAGAAGACAGGGAACAGGACAGGAGCCTTCCACAGAAGGTCATTGAAAGACTCTACCCAGCAGGGTATTGAAGCAGATGTTGAGACTCATAGCCACACTTTGGGAAGAGTGCAGGGAATCTTATGGAAGAAGGAGGAAATAGAAAGACCTGGAGGGTAGAGTAGCTCCAGAAGGAGACCAACAGAACCAACAAATCTGGGCCCAGAGGAACCTGTAAAGACTGATGAATCAACCAAGTACCATGCATGGATAAGACCTAAACCCCTCCCTGTTCAGATGTAGTCCATGGACAGCTCAGACTCCATGTGGGCTCCCTAGTAAGGGGGACAGGGACTGTCTCTGACATGAACTCGGTGGCTGGCTCTTTGATCACCTCCCTCTGAGTGGGGAGCAGCCTTACCAGGCCACAGAGGAAAACAATGCCACCAGTCCCGATGAGACCTGAAAGGCTAGGGTCAGATGGAAGGCGGAGAGCTCCCTTATCAGAGGGCTTGGGGAGGGGGAAAGGAGGAGAAAAGGGAGGGTGGGAACAGGAGGAGATAAGGGAGCAGGCTACAGCCAGGATTCAAAGTGAATAAATTGTAATAAATAATAATAATAACAATAATGGAATTAACTGTAATTGTTACCTTTTTTTTAAAAATCCTCTCTTGCCACTGTGAAATAAAGGTTCTCATCTTCTGGGGTGAGAGCATCAGAGTAGTAAAATGACTCCTGTGGGCAAGTGGTTGGAGGAGCTGAACAAAGTCAGTCAGGCTGGATTTCTCCCTGCTCCCTTCGCGGCCCTCCTGTGAAGCTATGGTGCCAACACTCAAGATTCATATCCGGGTGAACAACGCAAGAAGAGAATGAAAAGTCCCATCACTGCAGGCCAAGACGGCCAGCCACTGGCCACCGGAAGCAACAGCCTGCCAATGCCCAGTTCTGCTTTTGACATTGGGTTCCATCTGTCAGTCCGGCTGCCCACCCATGTGTCATCTGTCCACTGTTCACCCACTCACCGGCGAATATTTGCCTTTCTGATGAGATGCCACAAGCTTTATAATGATGGCACATTGGCTGCAAGAGGGTCATAACGGGGCTTAGCTCAAATGTGTGTCCTTTAGCTTTGCAGCCCAGAACACGCTTACCATTTACCTCCTGTGCCCAACCCTCCCCAAAGAAAACTAATTAGTTATGAGACCTTTCTTTCAATTTCCAAAGCAAAGGATTTGCTGTCACTAGTTTAATATACATACATTTTTCTTAGATTTTAAACAAAACAGTTCCAACCTCTCATCCAACTTCCCACTGTTAAATGTTGTTATTCTTCACCACAATCCTGAACTAGAAGGTGATTGAGTGACTGGGGCTCATGAAATTAACATCCTTGTGAAAGAAGTCCCCTCCACATGTGTCTCCTGCTACATGAGTACATAACAAGAAAGCACAGTGAACCAGGAAATGAGCCTCCGTCAGACCCACGTCTCCTGGCTTCTTATCACCTATTTCCCAGCCTCTGGATTGTGGGAAACGAATTCCTGTTGTCTATTTATCTAGTATACATTTCACTATAGTAGACCAAATGGACCAGCATAGTATTCATCAAGAGTGTGTCTTTCTTCCATCTCAGGGGACCCTATGTATCTGCAAGGTGTCCCTCCAGTCTAAGGAGACAGATAAGGTGGACACCATCAAAAGGTTTAGAACACAAATAGTTCTGCCTGAGCCAGTTGTCAACATAGGCAATCAGGCGCCTTGCTTTTATGTTAAATGAGGCCACAATGCTGGGTCTTCCAGGGTCATCATATGGAGGCTGCGCCTACCTGACGCATGCATCTCTGTTGCTGTATTAATCTCTCTGTGTTCAGAGTAAGGACAGAAACACTCTTCCTAACTGTTTCTCTGAGTTGATGTAGCTGCACCAAACCTCTGCCTTACATCACAAAGCTCACTGGGGTCACAATTCTTCCAGCATCCACCACCACACCACCATTAGTCAGCCATGCTCTGAAGTCAGTGTTAGAAAGAATCCAGCTAGCAGCCCATGGATTCCACCCTGAATTGCCCGCTAAACTCCTAGACAGTTTTTACAAGGGAGCTGGATGGGTCACAGCATCAGGGTCAATGGTACCGCACGGACCAAGAGGATCATCCCACCTGCAGAACCTCAGCTTGGCCTCTTACCTCATCCTTATACGGTCCAGAGGAAATTCTGCCCTTTCTGAGGCCCCAGTCCCATCTACTTCCTGATGCCTGGAGTATTTATGGTCAGGATGCCTGGAGACTGGTGTAGCAAAGTTCCTGCTACCTGGAACACATCATGACATGATTTCACATCCTAATTTCATGCCACATTGTTTTCTGGGACCCTGGATCATTATTCAGGGAGACAGAGGTTGGAGAGGGGATCCATGGGGTATGAGGACATTTCAGAGGCTGTGCCTGACTGGAATAAAGGCACTGATATGTGTCAGCTCTCTTCCCTGTGTTTCACACAACTTCGTTTGCTTTGAAACTCAAACTTCTCTAATTGCCCTTGGTTCCAATGTCACAGTCTCTAGCCCCTACCCCATTACTGATCTTCCCTGCCTGGTTCCTCCTACATTTCTTTTGTTCGCACTAAAGACGGCTTTTCTTTTCACCTGTTTAAGTCTTGCTGCCTCCTACGCTGATGAATTCAGCTAGACTTAAAAAGAGGGTGCTTCCTCCATAAAACCCCAATTAATCAATCATCCAAGACTGAGCAATTTGGTGTGACGGTATTTAGTGGGAAGAGCAGTTCCATTGCTGTCAGCTCTGGGATGTGACAGGAACAGCAGAAAGACCAAAGAGGAGTAAATTTACCTTTCTGTATCTCGGTTTGCTCACTCGTTGTACCCTAATTCTTAATACCGTTAAGAATGAAAATTAGTCCTGGAACGTCCTCAGGGCAAAGCCTGATGACCAGGTGAACGCTGACACAAGTGAAGGGTGTCTGTACAAGACAGTCCAGGCCCTCAGTCTGCTCATGCAGGCTAACATATCTTTAGGTCCAAACTACCGACAATAATAGCAAAAGATGAAAGTAATACACACTGTCAACACAGAGCACACCATAGCAAAGGTAAACAGACACATACAAAGAACATCCAAACCATTCACTTAATGGCCCTTCCAGCTAACTATGGGCAGAAAATTAGTGCTGGCCACAAAGGGATCAGGCAGAAGATTGTAGACCATACACCCCTGAAATCTGTCACCATAAGTCAAACAGCTCAGCCTGCCACTGTTTCTGCAGAGGCTAACATCTGCACACCATCACTGCCCTGCTGTCTCCTGGCAGGTGCGTTGTCTTTATGGTCAGGACGTGGCCCATGTGTAATGCCTTGGTCCAACACTGTTTACAATTCCTAAAACACTGTGTGGAACACTGGTGTCATGGGACTAAATTCAACCTTGAAAGCAGTGTGGTCACACAGCAGCCTTTCCTGATGGTTTCCCTTTGACGTAAACACACACCGTCCCCAGCACTTCCAGGATGCTGCCTGTAGGGGACAGAAGGGACAGATGGACATTACAGGGTTCAACTCCCTGACCCCATTCAACACCACAGAGCTTGACCTTTTGTTCTGTCTGGCTAAGAAACAGATCATGGAGCCAACAGAAGCGCCCTTTGTCACGTGTTGGATTTGATTTGTTTCTTGTTGCTTTCCTCTTTCCAAACCTTTCATTCTACCTTTTCTTTTCATTCTATTTCTTGTCAGATGCAAAAATGCCTCTCCCTCAACACACTGAAGCTTTAAATTCTGGCTTGTGTTGTTGCTATTGTCTGTATCAGACACACAGAAAAATGTGATTTTCTAGCAACATTTCCTACATTCTGTTATGCACCATCAACTACTTCTTTCACCCTCTATCTACCACTCTCTTGTCCCTCACGCTCTTGAACAACAACAAAAAAAAAGAACCAGAGTGTGAGCAGTAGTTCATTTGTTTCAAAAGAAAACCAACAGATCTTATTTGGCACCTTGAATAAATTATTCTGTTATATTAGGAAACAAAGAATGGTCTAAGATCATGATGAACTTAGCTAGAAATTTTAAAAAACAGAAATATAATCCCCCCAAATTTTTAAAGAGTACATTTTTAAATATTACAAAGATTAAGTCTTAGCCAAAGTTAAACACGCTTTAAGCTAAAGGGGAAATGTGATTATCAAAATGTGTAGGTTACACAAGTGCTACCTTCTGCTACACTATTCTGATAATGGGACGTAGCAATAAAATGACTCCTTATAACACTCTGCTACACACTCACAGACCTGTGAGGGCCCAGCAGTCATCGGAGATGCTTCCTCCTGCTGCGGATGGGAACAAACACAGAAACCCACAGCCAGACGATGTGCAGAGAGGGAACAACCTTGGAACACTCATCCCTAAGTAGGGTGTCCTCGTCAAATCCCTTCCCTTGGGGCTCGAGGAGCCCTGTGGAAAAGGAGATAGAAACAGGTAAGAGCCAGAGGGGACGGAGGACACCAAGGAGACGGTGGGACTGGCTGACGTATGAACTCGCAGAGACAGGGCAGCACGCGCAGGGCCTGCGTGAGTCTAAGGCAAGTAGGGTCCCAGCACTGAGCAGGGAAGTAGACAGACTCCCATTCCCGAGCCAGAAGCTCTTTCCAATTGAAGTTAGTTTTCTCCAGTGACATGTCTTTGAGCGTACAAACTACTCTTAAACAGCAAGCCCCGGGCCCAGCAGTACATAGCCACGGCTGACACAAAACAAACTCAGCGGCATTTTGGGAGGCTCTTTATCACAGAATGCTTTGTCAGGGATGTTTTTTAACCTACAGATCTTTTGTGGCGATATTACGACTTCCGGCTCTGTGTGCTCAAGTGTGTGTCAGGGCGTCTCTATGCGTTTCCAGTGCTGTTTCTCTGGCTCTTTCTCTTCTGTTTGTTAGTTTGTCTCGTCCTGCTCCAGTTTGCTTTTGTCTCATCTTATTTTATTATCTTTTAGATGTCCATTTTGTAACAAGGGAGAGAAAGAAAGGATGTGGATTTAGATGGGAGGAGAAGGGAGAAGTAGGGGAGGGGAAAGCCGTAATCAGAATTATTTTGTATGAAAAAATCTATTTCCAATAAAAGAAAAAATGTAGGTTACAGAAAACACAATAGTTCAGGGGAAATGTTTTTAATGTAATTGGATATAAGTTTAAAAGACCTAGAATCAGTAGCTTACACCTCCACCTTGGGAAAGAAAGCAAGAAAAAAAACATTGAATCAGAAATCAAAAAATAATGAGCAAAAAGTCAAAAGCTGCTTCTTTGACAGAATCAATAAACCCGATAAATCAGGAGCTGGAGAGATGGCTCAGCAGTTAAAAGCACTGGCTGCTCTTCCAGAGGTCCCAGGTTCAATTCCTAGCACCCACACAGCAGTTCACAACTGTCTGTAACTCTACTTGTAAGGACACACCCTCACACAGACACGCATACAAGCAAAACACCTGTGCCTGTAAAATAAATCAGAAATCTTAAAACCAATAAAGGAATAGGGAAGAAGACACAAATTTTAATATCTAAATTGTAAAAATGATTTTATAGCTGGTTTCATAAAAATTAAAAGCATAGCACATACTTTGACAGCTCAGTGCCTAAAAAGCTGACCTACATGAAAAGAAAGTCACCTGAAAGACATAAACTACCAAGGTCAGACAAAGAGAAAACCTGCATGTCATTATATCAGTTCTAAGAGGCTGGGAAGGCAGCTCAGTGTTGGTGCTGCCCACTGTATGGGAGACCCTACGTTAAATCCCCAGCACTGCAAGCTAGCAGATGAAACCCTCCTGAGAAAGAAGGCAGAGGGTCCAGAGTGGTCCATGTATGGATTAGCAAACATTTCAGAAGAAATGGTGCCAGTTCAGAAGACAGAAGTAAAGGGGACATTGATGACAAGGCCAGTCTTATTCTAATGTCAAATCCAGAAAAGGACATCCTGAAGATAAGGAGACTGAAAGAGTATCTCGCAGAAAGGAAACTTGGCCACCTACTCTTCACAAAAATCCTCCGACTGTTAGTGAATCAAAACCAACAGGATGGAAAATTTTTACATGACACCTGCAGGGGATTCATCACTCAGAAATCACCCAGCTGTAGCACACCACATCAATAGCAAAAGAAGAAAAATTGGTAAGAATAGCAGGTGATGTGCTAAACACATTTTATAAAAATCTACCAGACAGTTATGATTTGGAGAACTTACAGTGAGCCAGGAACAGTTTGAGAACTCATCAACTTGGTAGAACTAAGATCGTGAACAGGAGTTGCTCAACCACTGTCAGTTAGTGGTTCCAGAGCTGATGGATCCCCTCTGTGTGGAGCAAGGAATTCTTTTTTCATCATTTATGTTCAACGTCCTCTTGGAAATCATAGCTGGTTCAGTAGTACGGAGTAGCAAGTGCAAGGCACACAATTTGGAAAGCAAGAAATGAAACTGTCTCTTCACAGACGATGGGATAGTCTGTGTTCCAGAATGTAAACATGTCAGCTGGAGAAGTGGCTCAGCGGTAAGAAGAAGGCCTGTGTGTGTAGAAATGGGGCATGATTGTGTGTGTGTGTGTGTGTGTGTGTGTCTGTCTGTCTGTCTGTCTGTCTGTCTCTCTCTCTCTCTCTCTCTCTCTCTCTGTAACCCCAACACTGTGGAAGATGGAGACAGGGGGATGGCTGGGGCAGCAGCCCAGCTCTGGCTTCACAGAGAAACTGTCCCTCAAGGAACAAGAAAAGGGAATAGAGCAGGATAGCCATTGTCCTCCTCCAGCCTCTACATATAAACATGCATCAGCTATCACAGGCACATACGCCACTGTGCATAGATAAACAGACATACACACACACACATGCACTCAAAGGATGGGGGAAAATAATTTAGGCACTCAAAATTTTGAAATGTGAATTTTCTCAACTTGATCTGTACATTTAATGTAATCAAAATCAGAGGCACAGAAAAAAAAATGTTTAGACACCATCAAAGATATTCTGTTGTCTACATAGAAACAAAAGACCTAGAAGAACAAACAATAATTTGAAAAAGCAAAGTTGAAGGACCCACATGAGTCAGTCTCCAGATCACCCTAAGACCACATGACAGGACAGCATGACACAATGAGAAATAGATACAAATTAGGAGACAGATGAGGAGCGCAGAGACAGACCCACATTAGTCATCCGCATAGTCAGCCAACCCGTGGGCACAAGAGCAACTTGCTTCATTTCAGTCTGTTTGTTTTAATGTTTGAAATTGTATTTGTATTTTATGTATATGAATGTTTTGCCTGAATCTGTCCATGCGCTGTGTGCATGCAGTGTCCACAGAGGCCAGAAGAGGGCACTGTGGATCCTTAGGCATGAAGTTACTGATGGTCATGGACCACCCTCAAGGGTGCTGAGAATTGGACACTGGTCCTATGGAAAAGCAGCCACGACTCATAACTACTGGGCCATCTCTCCAGCCCTCTTTGTTTTCTAACATGTGGTGCTGGAACACATAGGTCAACAGATACTGAAATAGTCCCAAGCTTTGCAATGTACACAGAACTTAGAATGGGTATCTACCTATGTATGAAATATAAAACTATAAAAACATCTAGAACAAAATATGGGCATAAATACCATTGGCTTTGATGTTGAGTTTTAAATGCAATACCAAAAAAAAAATGCCATGAAGAAAAACATCAATGAGCTTGGGCTGAGAAGATAACTTAGTCAATAAAGAACTTTCCATGCACACGTTAAGAACCCAAGTTGAAATCTCCAGCACTTACATAGAAGTCTGTGTCTGGCAGTTCATGTCTAAGCAAATCAGCAAACTCCAGATTGATGAGAGACACTGTAAACCCCGCCCCAACCCCAAAAAAAGAGATAGTAAAGTGACAAATCCTGAAGAAGGCCTGATGAAAGCCTCCATGTGAGCACACATGCACACACATATATGCACGCTACACACAAATGTGTTCACACAGAGACAAGAAATAAATTGTATTTATCAAAAAATTTAAAACTCAGCTCAGTGAAAGACACTGGCAACAGTTTGATAAAAAGATGACCGCCATTTGAGAGGATGTTTGTGGAACACACATGTCATGTTCCACCCAAGCCACACAGGGGCACATGGAGCTTTGGGAGAAGAAAATAACCCACTTTTGAAAAAGTCAAATGGAGGCAGGAGAGTCCAGTTACAAGCACTTGTAGACCTTGCAAAGGGACCCAGTTTCAGTTCCCAGCACCCACATGGTGGCTTGCCACCATCAATAACTTCAGTCCCAGGAGATCAGATGCCCTTTCCTGACCTCATGAGCACAGACATGCACACAGTGCTCAGACCCACACACAAGCAAAACATTCACAAGCAGGAAGTAGAATAAATCAATCTAGAAAGAAAGAAAAATTAAAAGGGCGAATGAGCCAGGCTGAGCATTCAGCAAAGAAGATACACAGAGAAAAGCATGCAGGTGGGAAATGTCTATGCTGCTACCAATCTGGAGTCAAACAGCAGGGGATTGCACTGCACAGCCATTAGGGTGACTGAGGAATTAAAAACACTGACAATGCCCAATGCTGATGAGGGTGTGGAGAAACCAGAACCTTCCTTCACCGCTGGTAGAAATGGAGAACAGCACTGCCGTTCTGCAAGGCACGTGGGTGGATTTTCACAAAGTTGAATTTTCTTACACTATGCCATCATGGCTCGCTCAACTGGGTGGGCACGCAGAATCCACTGAAAATCCCACGTGTGAATAGTTACAGCAGCTGTTTTTGTTGTCACCAAAGCCAAGAAGCCTCTAGGCTGCCTGCCCTTCAATAGGTGATGTTCTACGTTGCAAAGACTGCTGAGCAAAAGGGAACACAGGAGAGCCACGCCAGACAGCAGTGAATTGTAAACACATTGGCAAGTGAAAGGGGCTAGTCTAAAAACTGTGTGAGCACTTCCATTTTTTGACACCGGAAAAGGCTGAACTGTAAAGGGTAAATACATCTGTGGTTTCCAGAGGCAGGGAAAGAATAAACAGCTGAAGAATAATGTTTTTCTTGATGCATGCCTAAGTACCAGTTGCTTGCCTGGACATTGGATCCCCTGAAACTGGAGTTACAGATGTCTGTGAGTGCCATGTGCGTGATAGGAATTGAACTCGGGTCCTCTGGAAGAGGAGGCAGTATGCACAGCCACTCGGCAATCTTTCCAGCCCCACAGTCTGTATTTTAGGACTGTGAAGCTGTCTGCATGATGTGGCAATGCTAGACACATGACACGATGCAATTCTTCTGAAGGTCCCTGAGCGGAGTGTGCCTCAATGCGTGGGATTCCTTACGACGTTGTCGTTTTAAATGTCAGAGAGCCCAAGATGGAATTTAGCTGTACTACAAGCGTGTGAAACAACTTTGTGGAAAGGAAATCTGTTGTAACTTTGAAAATGATGGAATCTGTAAGACTAAAATGGCACTGCCATAAGCCTAGACCCACCATGAAGGGGGTCCCCACTGTAATATGGGCTAGTGACTCAATGCTGAGAGTGAACAGTGAAAACTCAGAGAGTGAGTGGGAGGTGGTGGGGACCAGTAGGGACAGAAAAGCAAGGGGAAGGATAAGAGTGGCCTGGATGGAGGTGGGTTCAAGCTGAAGATGTTGAAAAGAATGCAAATTTAACTGAGCATGCCTATCAATGGTCACAGGTCAAACACGTATCAGTATGGGGATTTACAGGTTAGTATACATGTGAATGCCTTAGACTGTCGGCTAAGAGGGTAGGAGGCAGCACACTTAGCCAGCAGAGCTCAGTTTCTAGGGATCCTGGGGAGGACACCTGCTTTTCAGGCCGAGAAAAGAAATACTCAGATCCAGCCTAGAGTGTCTCACAGTGCCTGGAAGCAGGGAAGTGAAGGGGAACCCTCAATGACAGAGGCGTGTAAAAGGGGTGGCTGACAAAATTCCCAAAAGCTCAGGCTAATACCGAACAAGAAAAGTAGGCAGTATCTCCCTATAATTCAATGTAAAACTTAGATTTCTGTGCTGATAAACACAAGTAATTGAATAAACAAATGTGGAAGCAGATACAAATAACTCAGATAAGGAGCCTCAGTCTCTCAGGCACACAGAGTGCTGTTCTTTAAAGGAATAGAGGGTGGCTTTTTCGAGATGGGGTTGCGGTCAGAATGCAGATGTTCTGAAAACCACTGCTAATTCAAAGCCAAAATGGGAAAGGAAAAGGTTCATATCAGCATAGTCATCATTGGACATGTAGATTTAGACAAGTCCACCACAGCCAGCCACCTGCTCTACAAATGTGGTGGAAACACAAACAACCCATTGGAAGGTTTGAAAAGGAGGCTGTGGAGATGGGAAAAGGCTCAGACTGAATGAAGAGCATGAGCATGATATTGCTGTTGACGTCTCCCTACGAAAATTTGAGACCAGCAAATACTGTGTGACTATCTTTGATGTCCCAGGACACAGAGGTTCATCAAAAACATGATTACAGGCACGCCTCAGGCCAACTGTGCTGTCCTGATTGTTGCTGCTGGCGTTGGTGAATTTGAAGCTGGTACCTCCAAGAATGGGCAGACCCCGTGAGCATGCCCTTCCGGCTTACACCCTGTGTGTGGAACAGCTGATTGTCAATGTCAACAAAATGGATTCCTCTGAGCCACCCTGCAGCCAGAAGAGACACGAGGAAATGGTTAAGGAAGTCAGCACCTACATTAAGAAAATTGGCCACAACCCTGACACTGTAGCATTTGCACCGATTTCTGTTTGGAAGGGTGACAGCATGATGGGGCCAAGTGATAACATGCCTTGGTTCAAGGGATGGAAAGTCACCCGAAAAGATGGCAGCGCCGGTGGGGCACCACACTGCTGGAAGCTTTGGATTGTACCCTGCCGCCGACTCCTCCAACCGACAAGCCCCTGTGACTGCCCCTCCAGATGTCTATGAAATTGATGGCGTTGTTACTATCCCGGGGGCCGAGTGGAGACTGGTGTTCTCAAACCTGGCATGGCGGTTACCTTTGCTCCAGTCAATGCTGCGACAGAAGTGAAACCTGTTGAAATGCACCATGAAGCCTAGAGTGAAGCTCTTCCTGGGGACAGCGTGTACAAGAACGTGTAAAGAATGTGTCCATCAAAGACGTTAGACAATGTGGCAACGTTGCTGCTGACAGCAAAAATGACCCACCAAATGGAAGCAGCTGGCCTCACTGCCCAGGCGATTATCCTGAACCACCCAGGCCAAGTGAGCACTGGCTGAGCTCCTGTCCTGGGCTGTCACACAGTTCACACAGCATGCAAGTTTGCTGAGCTTAAAGACAAGGTTGGTCATCATTCTGGCAAGAAGCTAAATTCTTGAAGTCTGGTGAGGCAGCCATTGTTCATATGGTCCCTGGCAAGCCCACGTGTGTTGAGAGCTTCTCTGACTATCCTCCACTGGGTAGTTGTCTGCTGATGACATGAGACAGACAGCTGCTGTGTCACCAAAGCTTCGGACAAGAAGGCTGCTGGAGCTGGCAAGGTCACCACGTCTGCCCAGAAAGCTCAGAAAGCCAACTGAATACTGCCCCTAACACCTGCCACCCCAGTCTTAATCAGCGGTGGAAGAATGGTCTCAGAGCAGTTTATCTCAATTGGCCATTCAAGTTTAATAGTAAAAGACTGGTTGACTCATTGTAGAACCTTGTGGAGCATTTTGTGTGTGTGTGTGTGTGTGTGTGTGTGTGTGTGTGTGTCAGTTTTAAGTTATTAGTTTTCAAAATCAGTACTTTTTAATGGAAACAACCTAACCAAAAATCTATCACAGAAATTTGAGACCCACTGAAACAAGTTGAATGAGAACAAAAGGAATAGAGTGTGGGGAGGGACACAGACACTCTCTCAGCTGTGGGACCCAGCTGATGAGAATGATAGCAGTGTTTGCTATGGCCTATGACCTCTGCAACCCATCCACAGTCTAAGTATGCAAACCCGACAAATCCCAGCTCAGAGGCAGTCCTCTGTGTCCAACCATTATTTGCCAAGACGTCCTGGTCACTGAAAATTCCAAGAAACTGTCATAGGCTAAGGACATCTGGCAGCCAACTCCGATGTATCCTGGGTAGAAGCCTATGATAAGAAGCAGAACCTAAGGGAAAATGAGGCAAGCCTGAATGGGTTTTAGTTGACAATAACATACTAATATTTTTCATGAATTATAACCATACTCACTTATTTTCAATATATTTTATTATTTTTGAGAATTTTAAACAATGTATTGTGTTCGTATTAAATACTCCTGTGAAGTATTGGCAATGGAGGAAATGCCAACCTTATACTATCTTCACATTTTTCTGCCAATCCAAAGACATTCTGAAATTCTAAAAATCTGTCATAAAAAGTAAGATATTAGTCCTTAATAACAAGCCTCAAAGCCCCCCTCCATCAGTCCTCCCCTCCATCAGTCCTCCCCTCCACCAGTCCTCCCCTCCTCCATTATCATCTCCCTGAGTGCTCCATCCCTGAGTGCTCTGCTCTCAGCTGCATGCCTGCGGTTTAATACCCATCAAGGTAAGCTGGGAAAAGTGAAGCTGACAGCTCACACTTCCTACCTTTTGAGTGTGACACTGGAGGAAGTCTGGGCAGAGCTCAGGAGGGTGTAGCCTTTGCCCCTAAGAAACACACAGCCTCACATGAGCTGATGAGGACTCCAAAGACTTTCTCCCATACAATATGGGAGTCCTGAAATACTGAATATATGAAATAGCTAACCACCACTCTCTACAGCTGAATGTTAGCTAGTCTGTTTCCTGTTGCTGCAACAAAATATCTGAGGCTGGGTACGTTTTTTTTTAAGTTAGTTTATTTAGTTCATTTTGAAAATCCAAGACCATCTGCTTGACCTCTCTTCAGGGCTTTGAGGCAGAGGGTGTCATGCGTAGTCAGGTTACATTACACACAGGAAGCAAGAAAAAAAATCAGACATGAGATTCATGGTTCTCACTGTTTTTTAAGCAAAGTATAAATTTTGCATAGTTTTGTTCAGATAGCCACTGAAATAGAAATACAATATTTTCATATGGAAAATTAATCTTTAAAATAGAAAAATCTAAATTAGGATCATTAACATAGATTCCTTACTCATTTTAAAGAATAGAAAATATTTCCTAAAAGGTGGTCCAGTAAGATGAAAAGGAACTTTCTCCCCATAAAGGCTAATAAGAAGAACTGTTTAGCAGGCCATCTTGGCACATATCTGTAATACCAGTGCTGAGGAGAGTGAGGCAGGAGGATTACAAATTTGAATGCATTTTTGTGAGAGCTGAGGTCACACCAGAACGCCATTAATGGGAGCTGACACTCACAGACGAAGCCCCTCCCACTGATCCTCCTCTTACAGGCTCTACCATCTCTCAACACCACCACACTGAGGACCATTTCCCCCAAATCACACCCAAACCATTTCCTCCTCATTTCATTTCAGGCCTGGCAATCCTCTGCGTTTGACCCTTTTAGAATCTCACAGGTGATGGAACCTGGTGCTTCACACTTAAACGTTTCCTTCTTAGGACAAAAGATCAAGCAGGGAAGTGCCTGACATTTCCTTTCATCTTAATTGGGTTTATATCCAACCCTAGGACTTCTTACTTGAAAGCCTTCATTGCTATTCTCCAGAAATATGTAAAAATGAGCTTACAGGAACACTTAATATAAACATATTCCTAAAACATTTGCTATTTGTATCAGTGATAAGAAAAATTAAATTTGGAAATGTCCCCAAATGACAGATCTAGGAGCAAACACTGGGGTGTGTTCGTTTCAAACTAATTGGAATCAGTTTGTTTCACTGTGATGGCTGGTTTTAACTGTCAACTTGACACAATCTAGAATCACCTGGAAAGACAGCATCACTGAGAAACTGCCCGGATCTAGTCGGCCTGTGGTCATGTCTGTGGGAGATTTTCATAATTGGGATAATAGAAGTAGGAGGTCGCATCCTGAGTATGGACAGCACCCTACCATGGGCGGGGCCCTGGACTGCACAGCGGAGAGGACAAGCTAAAACCAGCACACATGCACCCATAGTCCCTTGCTCTTAACTTTGCCTATATCTCGGATGCTTCCTGATTGTCACCCAGACAGCCTCTGCTCCTCCACTCCACCGTCGCAGTGGGCTGTGCCCTTTGGAACTACAAGCCAGAACAGACATTTCTCCCTGAAGCTACTTTGGTCTTATATTTTGTCACAGCAACAAGAAACCAAGAAAGTCACCGTTGCTCCCTGAGTTTAGAATAGGACTCTACGCACTTGAAGGACTGTTGCCTAACGAGAACCCCAGAGAGAGCTGCCAGAGAGAGCCGTGAGGTGACTCCTGGGGTGCATAGTAATTCTCTCAAAACTAGGAAAGAATTTTTGCTGGAGCTCATTCAAGGCCAAGGTCTTGAAAGTCCCCAGGGCCCTGAGCTTTAAACGGTGCACAAATGCTTCAGCCCCGAGTGGAGAGATGCATGAACACAAAAATAAAACTAAAGAACTACAAAATTGAAATAAAGGACCTTTTACAAACAATACTTAAAAATATTTCTTGCAGCTATAAAGACACGCATACATGTATTTAAAGTGAACACGGACTACTTTAATATGCTCGATATGAGGTACACTAGGGCATTCTAAGGAAGAGGAGAGACTTGCTGAGCTCTCTGCAGCAGAGAGGCTCTGAGAACAGTCATTTGTCAAGTCGAAGGACTTCGGATCAGCAATCACTGATGTCCCCAAGCCAGAGGGTACCAGGAGTCCCACTGGGGATGTGTTCCATTGTTTCCCAAGAGCTAAACCAAGAAAGTGCTTTAACCTTGTTTTCTAAATGAGATGTATTTGATGAACAAAATAATCACACACAGGGGCTCCATTTAGCTCAGTTTTTCAAAAAAAGGGAGAGAGAGACTTTTGCATTTAGAGAGTAAAATGTGTGGTGAGGAACCTATTCTGAGAAAACAGGAAATAATAAAAGTGCTGGGAAGGCCCGTTTCTCCTCTGCCCCGGTGGACGAGCATCTGCCCCAGCCAGCTTCAGCACCAGCTTCAGCACCAGCTTCAGCTTCAGCCAAGCCTGTGCTGCCACTCCATCCAGAGATGCTCAGAGTCCCAGACATCAGGAGCACCCCTGGCCCTGCGTTCTTTAAAGCGCCTAAGCCTCACACCCTACCTCAACCCCTCAGCCCCCTCATGCCATGCTTCCCTCCCACAAAGCAGGCACAACTGGCCCTCCTCTTGCCCGGCACTCGGGTCAGCAATGCGCCTTAGCCTTTTTTGTCTTGCTTTAACTCTAGTTGTGATAGGCATAAGCAAAAGCTTCTTATAAAAGCCAACAGATATACAGAGCACAGCGTGAGGCCCACTTCCTCTCCGGCCTTTCCTGAGCCCCCCACCCCCACTACCATCACCAGAGACCCAGTCATGTGCACAGTCATGTGTGCAGTCCACACTTAGAAGAGCGACCCTCTGCCTCTTGAGGGCAGATGATCTATTTGCTTTCACTTAGTTATAGCATTTATTAAGATGAGAAGCACTCTTTTCTATCTTGTTTTATCTGTTTACATAAAAACGTGCTTCTGGGACTGGAGAGATGGCTCCGTGGCACTAACTGGCCTCCCAAAGGCCTGAGTTCAGTTTCTAGAACCCACCGGCAGCCTACGGTCATCGCCCTCTTCTGGCCTCGTTGGGCACTGCATGCATATTATGCTTATACAGAAAAGGCAATACACACACATATGCATAAATAAAAATCAAAATGTTTAAAAAGGCTTACATTTTCCAAGTGAAAATTTTGATGCATGGTCTATATCATCTTGAAATATGCTTTTTCACATCAAAGTAAGTCATGAAAGCCTCCCCTAACGTGTTAGTGCTCGCGGCGCCCCGTCCTTTGTTACGGCCACATATGTGTGTGCAGAGGGTTAGAAAATGGCACCCGGGGCTCTGATGACTCAGAGGCCTTAGAAACTACTTCACGATCAAGGTTACTCTGACCTCCCATGTTTTTTTCCCCATTTCATATCCTGGAGCAGGGTGACTCTTTCTACAGACTTACCCTTTCTACCTGAAGCCTGAGGCCTGAGCTCTCGTCCATTAAACTTCTCTCACAAGAAAATGTCAATCTGTCAGCACACCCAGCTCTCCCCACACACCACAGTCCTCTGTTCCCACACCATAGAGAATCATTGTCAAACTACCGCCTGCTCTGTAGGTCAGAGATGTTCCCTTCAACCCACTGGGTTGCATTCTCCCCAAAATTTACTGTTCCTCTAAAAACCTCTGCTGTTGTGTTTAAGTGCATAATGTCTCCTGTGGCTCATGTTTGAACACATGGTCCCCTGCAGACTACACACAAGTAATGTATGTAGCAACAGTTAATGAGAAAAGAGGCCATAAACTTGAAAGAGAAATAGAAGGGGTGTATGTAAAAGTTTGGAGGAGGGAAAGGAAAAATGATGTAATTATAACATAATCTCAAAACCTAAATTTTTTTAACAGTCAGACGTTCCGGAAGAAGTGGGTCACTTGGGACTGGCTTGAGGTTTTATAGCTCAGCCTACCTCCTGTTCACTCTCTGTTTCCTGCGCATGGTAGCAAGGTGGTCAGTCTCCCTGTCATGGTGGAGTATATCCCAAACTGTAAGCCAAATTAACCTCTTCTCTTTTAAAATGCTTCTTGTCAGGCATTTGGTCACAATGACTCATATCATATTTGCCCCTCTTCAGAAAAATAGAGTATATATGTTTCTGAAAAAAATGTTGAGCTACAGGGTAACCACAGAGTGTGACCACAATTCTATAGGTTAATATTAATAAATGTGTGTGCCTTTTCCTCCAGTGATGCTGCCTGTTTCTGCTTATTCTGGTGAACCTTCATAGTCCAGACATTTCCTTATACAGCATCCTACAGTTAGTTCAGTCCTAGATCACGGGACACTTGTCTACCCCTGACTCACGGGAGAGCCAGCAGGGTGAATTCTGCACTCAGGGGAGAAGGTGCAAAGGGCAGATTTAGGGAACTAGAATAGCTGAGTCGAACTATTTGTGTGCTTCAGAGTTTACTAACTCCTTCCAAACCCTTCTATTTATTAGCCACATCAGTTTAAACTGCTGTGACCAGGGAAAAAATGTGTCCTATCCCCAACTGGAGATTCCACTATTGGATGGAGCTTCACCCAAATGAGATGTTATAAATTGCATGATACCAAGGGCAAGTAAATGAACTTTTGCTTCAATATTGATGCCACTGGGTGCTTTCTAAAAATGGCATTTTGCCTTTGCCTTGACAGTATGGAAAGCAAGCTTTTTCAGCAAGCCAAAGCCACCACTTTATTGCCCTTGGTCCCCTCTAAAAGTAGGTCCCCTTTAATCTTCTTATGTCAGACAGAAACAGTCTGTTTATAGCTAGCCTACTATGAGGTCAGTAAAATCCACAGATGTTTTTCACAATTGTGGGTGAGAACCCCCCTAACCCCCAGTTTAATAGCTACCAGCAGTGTGCACTGAAAAAGCATCTTAGAAATGGGACTGACCATTATCTTAATTACAGCCAACCTGCTTGTAATACTAAATGCATTTGACCTAAAAACTCAATCTCTACACAACTCGCATGTGGCTAGACAATCCAGGGATGCTCTTGTGACATTTGGTTGACATTTCCTCCTTCTTCTGTGTAAAAGCCTGCATCACTATCCAAGCACATAATTATGAGCATTATCATTTGCCACTTAAGTACTGTTTCAAATATTTCCTTCAGTTGTGTCAGCAACAGAGAAACCTTTGCTGAAAATACCCTGTATAACCTCAGCAGAGATGGACCCCTCGGTGAAAACCAGACTGTATCTATCACACCCTTTTTACAAAGGTATTAACCCACTGATGAATCTGAAGTCCATGTGCCACCTTCTGTGTGGCCAGATGTGCTGGTCACTAAGAATATTTTGTTTTAAGGATACGTGGCCCTCCAGGGACTCCCAAGCTTGTAGGAGAAACAAAAAACAGACAGCATGGCGGCTGGTCTTACAAGGAGCTGCAGGCTTCAGAAGGAGGCTGAGGGATTGGGGAATCTCATGGCAGGGGTGAGGAAGGGTCACTCGACATTACTCTCCAGGTGCAGAAGGTGAGACCATGCCAAAGTAATGCATTTGATAGTCCGTGGACCAAATCTTCATTTCTGCATCATGTCCTGTATCCGGAGCACTGGCTCAGTACCCTTTACCCAACCCCATATAGACAGATTCTATGCATTCCCTCTCCCTGTCCGCTTCTACCTTCAAAATTTCACCCATTCTTGTGGCCCACTTGTGGAGCTGCTCATTTCCCAGCCCTAGGCCCAGTCCCTAGGCCCTCCCAGCCCTATCTCCTCCATTCCTCATGCCCCTCCCCTTTCCTGCCCGCTCTCCTATCCCCATCATAAAGCAGCCCTGAGCATGAGGCAGGTTAAAGGAAAATGCTCACAGAGATTGAGTAAATATGTCTAGTCAAGCTGGCATGCAAATGGAGGCAGGTCTTAGCTGGGAATACGTCACTTCTGAATTTCCTTGACCTATACCAGGTTATGATTTTGGAAGTGTCTTAAAAATCTGCTTGCCTTAAACTTTATGTAGCACTCAAAGACACACACATTTTTAAATTATTTTTTTATTTTTTATATTAATTACAATTTATTTACTTTGTATCTTCAGCTGTGGCCTCCTCCCTCATTCCCTTCCAATCCCACCCTCCCTCCTTCATCTCCTCCCTGCCTCTCTCTAAGTCCACTGACAGAGGAGGTCCTCCTCCCTTCCATCTGACACACTTCTTGTCACTAAAAAACGAACCCCCTGAGCTCTGCTCTACTAGCCTGGAGCTGGGTGAGGGGTAGAACCACATGGGATGAAGCTGATGTTTCATCTAGTTTACAGTAATGACATTATTTCATTCTGTATATGACTGGGGAAATGTCAAAAAGGAAAGGTCTTTTAATACACAACAACTTGAAGTGATTTAGAACATGTTTTAAGCAGTTACTTAATTAATGAGGACAATTAGGACTATTTTCTGAGAAAGAGAATAGGTCCGTTGTTAAAAAGAATCATTTTCCAGCTGTGTGACCTGGAACTCATCATATGCCCTCTCTGTATTGTGAGGATCACGGTGTTAGCAGTGCCCTCTGTCTGCAACTGAGTGTGAACAATCAGTTAAGATGGACCAGCCATTTTCCATTTATTATCAACAGAAGGCTGGGACGGTGTGCTTCAGGCCCAGGCCCAACAGCTCCAAGTTCTCCCAGCATCCCTCAGTCCCTATCTGCTGCCGGGCATGTCTGGCAAATCCCGCCCTCTACCCTGAAGTTTCCAGGGCAGAGGCTTCCCCTCCTTCTCACCACATAATCCGGACATTCTGGTGCTTTTATCTTTTTTTTTTTTTACCCCTCTCTTTCTTACCCCCTTGCATTGCAGCCAAGAGCTGCTTCCAGTGAACCTACATTTATTTATATGTTTTACCTTGCCTTGCATGAGAAGCAGTCCAACGTCCTCATTCCCACCTCCGTATGCCTCCCCAGCTCCTCATTTCTTTTTTAATTATCAAAAAAGGGAGGAATGTTAGCGTCTAGGCAGCCTGCCTCTGGGTTGCCTAGCAACCTATGATATCATCACGTACTGTTGTCAGGTGCCAGGTGTGTGGCAGACAGCTGCTCTCAGTTGTGAGATGCTATGTGTTTCAGCTGTGCACCAGGTATGAAGGACCAACCTGCCACCCCGTCCCTCTCGCACTCTCTCTACTTCAGTTTCTTCCTTCCCTGTGTCTGGAGGGTCCCCTCATCTCTCTCTCTCGCTGTCTCTGTCTCTCTCTGTGTCTCTCTCTGTCTCTCTCTATTTGGCTCTCTTTCTGTCTGTCTCTCTGCCCTCATGGCTCACTCAGGCCCTAACTCCTTCCCCCTCCCTTCCCCCAAATACATCTCTTCTTCCCCACCCCCAAAAAATAATAAACAAAAAAACAAAAAAACAAAACAAAAACCCAATGCCTTCTGTTGGGTGGATATGAGAGTGGGCTGAGCTCCTGAAGCAGTGGCTCTCAACGCTCCTGATACTGTGATCCTTTAATACAGTTCTTCATGTTGTGGTGACCCCAATCATAAAATTCATAACTGTAATTTTGCTACTGTTATGAACTGTGATGTAAATATCTTTGTCTTAGGTCACTCTGTGAAATGGGTCATTGGAGCCCTCACAGAGGGTTGTGACCCACAGATTAAGAACGCTGCCCTAAAGGGCAGGACTTGGTGGTGGAGTCTTCATGACTGAAGCCCAACATACTGGAGCTGAGCTGACATCACCTGGAAGAAAGCCTTTTCTTTCTCCTCACCTCACAGTTCCAGCTCTGGTTTATTTGCATGCCCCCTTTTTGTAAAGTTCCACAGAGGCTGGGATAAAATCTGATTTGTTTTCATACCCCTGGCATCCAGCATGGGATCTGCTCATACAAGATGTTCTTAGAAGCTTAGTAACTGAAAACTATATCAAACTGTGCATTTACATACACACGTATATTACATAAACAGCCGTATGTTTATAAGTCTAGTTACATGAATGTATGTGTACATGTATACAGAACTTTTTCCTGTGCTATATTTGTATAATTACCTTTGTTCAGCCATGGCAGACTTCAAAGAACTATAGCTCAGGCATCAAATGAAGAATGCAACCAAACACATTAGAGAGAGCGTAGAAGTCCTACACAAATATATCCAAAGTGCAAATACACCAAACTCATCTCCAGGGAATGCCGAGAGAGAATTCAGTTGGTAAAGCACCTGCCATTGTTGTGCTTGTTATTTTAAACACTGTTTTATTTGGGTTCACTTACAGCCCCTCCCTTCCAACCCACCCGGCCTTAGGTAGGAGAGAGAAGGTTAGTGAGGAGAAGCACACAGACAATTTTTTTTTTTTTAACTTCTGCCTGCTGTTTAGGGTCAAATGGTTTGCCTGGGGCTATACCAGTCTCCACCAACAGCAGACTGTCTCCTACGAGCTGCTGCACCAAAAAGAATCTCTCTCCATTTTTCTGTTCCAAACCGCCACATGGTCTATCTCTGGCCTCTCCAAACTGTCACAGGCCACAGCCACACCCACCCATCACATGCCACACCTTCTCTCTCTCTCTAGACTTCCTCAGAGTCCTAGACCACACCCCTCTCTATGCTGCACAAGGCAGGCCATGACCAGCTGGCAAAGACCACGCCCTGAATGAGACAATTATCAGGTATGGACAAACTAAAATCTCACACTTGGGACTAAAATAAAAACACATTTACATAATATAACTGAGTTTTTAAAGAAGCTAAAACTTCCACTACATGCCATGGAAATAAAAGGGCCTGAGTTTGAACCCAACTAACCACACAAAAAGCCAGGCACAGTGGCATGGTTTGTAATTCCAGTACTGGGAAGGCAGAGGCAGAACAATTCCTAGGACTCACAGGCCAGCCAGCATAGGCACCACTGAGAGCCTTTAGCCAAAAATAAAAAAAAATAAAAAATAAATGTTTAAAAGAAAAGCAGCTCCTGAGAAAGAAGCCCAAGGTTGACCTTTGGCCTCCACATGTATATACACGTACCCACATGCATGCAAACAAACACATACAAATAAATAAATAAACCCTTTTGGATAATAAAACGTTGGACTGTGAAGGTGCTTGAGTTCGTACAGTGTCTGCCGCATGGGCATGGACTGAGACCACATCTCCAGAACCCCTGTTTAAAAACTCAAGTGCAGTCGCACATCTGGGACAGCTGGGACAGCTGGGACGGAGACAGGAGGACCCCCAGAGGACCGCCCCCCCCAGGCCAGCCAGTCTGGACAGCTCAGTGATGAGGCCTGAGGAAGACACCTCCAGATACGTGAACACATGCAGACACATATACGCGGCATGTACATGCATACGCATAAATAAATATGTAAGTAGATTTGTGGCTTTGAAATTCCCTGTTTCAACTCATTCATTCATTCATTCAGTAGAGATCTGATGAGCAACTCCTGTAAGCCACCCATCCTGTTTACTTAATAATAGACACAGAGGGCTGGAAAGGTGGCTCAGCGGTTAAGAATACTGGCTGCTTTTCCAGAGGACCCAGGTTCAGTTCCCAGCATCCACGTGGCAGCTCCCAGCCACCTGTAATTCTAGTTCCAGGGAATCCAATGCCATCTCTGTGAAAGGGCCAGGTACAGGAGTGCAGACAAAATATCCATTATTATCAATTATATATATATATGTATATATATATATATATATATATATATATAATTTCAAAGTTTTTAAAAAAAGAACATTGGAGCATGGAAAAAATAGCTACTGTCTGGCAAGGCCCATGACCTCAAAACAACACTGAAGGAGATGATCCCACAGCAGTGTGATAGTGATGGAGGAGGCAGTCCCACCTCATTCCAATGGTGATGGAGGAAATGGTCCCACAGCAGTGTGATAGAAGGGAGTGACTGGCAGTTTCACCTAACGTGACCTTAAAGAGTCAGTAATGGTGGGCAAACACCAGCAGCAGGGAAGAGTGTCTCAACAGAGTGAACAGCGCATACAAAGGTATAAAGGCAGAAAAGGACTCCGGGTGCTGCACAAATGTGGAAATGCCTGTGGGTAATGACAGGACATGAGGCAGCAGAGGCCGCTAGGACACCTCTAGGCTAGGTCACAATGGTCTTTGAATGAGCTTGTTTGGTTATTTTTTGGTTTTTTGCTTTTATTTTTGTTTTTTTTTTTAATCTGGGAGCCATTAAAGCATGCTGTGAGTATAGAACAGTTTGTATTTTTAAAATATCTTCCTGAGACACAAATTAAAACTGCTTTAAGATTCAGTCTCACCAAGTCAGAATGGCTATCATTAAAAAATACAATTGCTGGTGATGCCAGGGGGCCAGGAGGACCCTTTTTCCCTACTGGTCAGGGTGTAAACTGGTACAGCATTGCGGAAATCAGCATGAAGGTTTCTCAGAAAACTAGAAGTGAGACTACTGTGTGGCCGACTACGCCACTCCCGGGTGTACGCCCAAAGAAGTAGAAGCTCTGCCACAGCGCATCCATTTTTATTGCTGCTCTGTTCATAATAAGTAGGAAGTGGACCCAGCCTAGACATCTGCCAACAGAGAAAATGTGCTGCACACACATATGCAATGAAATCTGACCCAGTCTTAAAGAAAAATGAAATCATGACATTTGCAAGAAAGGGAAAAGAACTGAAAATTATCATGTTTACCTTAGGAAGCCAGATTCGGAAGACAGGCACCGTGCTTCTCATACGCAGATCTGAGATTTCAGTTTTTATTTGTGTGAATATTATTCTGGTGGGAACGGAGGTGCTGACCATGAAACTACAAAGAGGACTGTGAGGCGGGGCCAGGAGAGCAGAGGGGAGAGGAGGGGGCATCAGGAGAAGTGGGGGACGGAGATGACTGGGGGAGAAGAATTTAGCCAAAAAAAAGTGAGATGCCATAATGAAATTCATTATTGTGTTAATGAAAAGTATCCTCTGTTAAGGTTTCTAATAGCAAGGAGATTCTACCTGGGTGAACCTGTTAATGTCAAAGTTTGCCCATAATAGAGCTCACATCAAATAATTTCACATTTCATAATTCCCAACCAGAGCACATCTGAGAAAGCTCTCCATCTGGCCACTCCAAGTACATCCTTGTTGTAGAGCTGAAAACTTACTTACAGGTGAAGTAAATAATGGATCCATTTGTTTAAATGAAATGAAACATCCTGCCCTATAACCCAGCCTTCCTGAGCTCCATTGCCATCTGCCACTTTGCTATTACCTTCGTTCTCAGGGATGATGTGCAAGGCGGCCTCAGATCAAACCCTTCTCAGTGGCTGAAGACATCTACAAATATCAGGTGCTGATGGAGTCTGTTCTACAATCACCAGAAACACTCTAGCTGGTCCCATACATTTTTCTCACAGTGATTGGAAGCTTAAACCTTTTTAAATCACAGATTAATTTTGAACTTCTAATACTATGTAAATTACAAGTCTCCAGTCTTGAACAGCCCGTAGTCCAAACACTGCTGCTTTCAATCTGTGCGTTCCGTGAATATTAGTGTGACAGAAGGCCAGGCAGAACCCTTAGCAGTATGTTTGTGTTGCCACACGCTGTGCCCTCAGTCCTCTGGCAAATAAACAGGCCGCGTTTCCTATGCAGGAACCTCAAACACACCTGTGAAACTACGCTGTGTCTACAGGGCACCCCAGTCTGTGGCCCACCATGATGATCCCTTCAAATGACCTATGTAAGCCATACAGACTAGCAAGCCATACATTCACTGGCCCAGACCAGGCAAGCCTTTTGCTTATGATTCCTTAGACAGGTTCTCTCAGATAAGGAGATTAGATGGATTAAAATGTTGCCGGCAGATTCCATCATCGTGTAGCAACAGCTTAAGGCAACGTTTTTAACCAGGAAGACATAAGATGCCACATGTTTCTGGAAGGGCAAATATGTACAGCCAAAGGCATTGGTGTCTGGGATAATCCCCAAACCACATGTGTGCTGAAAATTAACTACATTCCATTTAAAAAAAAAGTCAAAGAGCAGACCCATTAACACCAAAGGTCAGTGTTAAAATGCAGTATCCTGGACTCCTGCACACCAAACCTCATCTCACAAAGGAGCTCAGAGAGATAAATATACCAATTTATGCTCCCCCTTATTGAAAGGGGACCCTGTACTTTCTGTAGTCCCAGACTCTAACTGCGGGCTGTCTCTGGGCAGAGGGGTTAGGATGGGAAGAAATTCCTGTGCATGTCTGGGCCGGGCTCCCCAGAGAACATGAAGAGCTCAGGAAGTTTCTAAGCCGACAATACACTGAGCTGGTGCTAGGCTGAGCACTGAAGAAACCAAAACACAAGCTTCAGCCTTCCCACTGATGGACACGCTCAAGAAGGACTCACAGTAACACTTGCTTAGGTCCCAGAAGAAGCCAGTGGCAGGCCTGTGGGGTCTTCTGGTTCATCCACAGGCCAGGAGCTCAGGCTTCCTTCCTCTCATATTTGTTACTGTGTGTGCATTTAGTGACGGCAGAGTTTTCTTGAAGAAGAAAGAGAAATTCTGAAACTGTCTCCATATCAGTTAAGTATTGTGCATATATTGGACATTATTACAACTGATCACTGAAGTCAAAAATTAAGTATGAGTCATATCACAATTTTGCTTTTATACTTGTCAGAACTGATATTCTTTAGGCAGCCTCAATCAATCCAGAATCAGAGAAAACTAAAGCACAGTCTTGTTCAAAGCATGCCGAATTTTGTAATTATCTGAATCCACCTCTAAATGCACTATCTAAGGGATGCTCTTCTGTCCACTTTCATTACCTCCACAGTGACAGTCTTGCCTGAGCACTGTGGCCTGACACTGAGCTTCTGCCTTGAACATGAAGTTCAGCCTCCAGGAGAAAAGACACCCAGAAGCCATGAGTCACGAAGGACATGCGCAGGGTTAACCCCCTGCTCGTTCCAGATGTGTTCAGTGACTGCCAGGGCCTGGGAGAAGCAAGCAGGGACTCTAAAGAGATGCCATCTGCTGTGTGGCAGTCCAGATTATGAACTTAACCCTTAGTTTCTACATCACCAGCTCCTGAGTCCTTTTCCGTCTTTGGGTTAGCTGGGGAGTGGCACCGGCAGAATCCACGAGTGTGTTAAGCTTTATGGTGACCACAGATTCGCAACCCATGTATTCTTTAGAATAGAGCATTTCTAATTATGTTTTAACGTAAGTGTCGCTTGCATGCACAGTGATCACTGTCAGCCGTGAAGCCACAAGCACGGAGATCCAGACAGTCTTTTCTAAAATGTTTACTCCATTTACAAATAATCTCTTAAAAAGAAAGAGCTAAAAATGAGAACATTTTTAAATCTGAAAAACAAGAAGCAGAATAATTATTCACATGAACCAAGGTTTCTTTTCAGAACCCAGTTAAAAATATAACAGAAGTGTGAGGCAATGTTTTCCACTTAAATATCTAAAAGCAACTAAGGGCATATACTAGAGAGATTCCCATGTTAAAAAAGAAAAAGAAAAAGAAAAGACATGTCTGAAGATGCCCTTGCTCTCTCAGCTGTCAACCTGAAACAGTCTAGCGTTTAAGATGAGTTTAACAAATGCAACACAGCACCGCTGAGGTTAGTTTGAATTCACAAAATAATTTTATTGTCTGTAAGAAAGCATACAAGCGGCAGAACTGAGAAAGCATTCAGAGCACATAACACGGACCCAAGGCAGGAGCAATGGTCAGCAGGCTGCTCCTTCTCATCAGTTCTAGCCACATGTTGCTGGCTGCTTCTCGAGAACACTTTGTAAACATTTCAAATAAGAAAAAAAAACTGTTGCAATTCCCCACAGGAGAGGACTTGATGGTACTTTTTGCAGTCCAGGCTATGACGTGGAAACTAAATTCAAAAACACAGAGGAAAAAAATAGCATTTGTGACTAGTGATGCAGACAGCTTTGAGGTGCTCAACACACACAGGAAAGAGGCCTTTTTACTCCTTCCACCAACAGTGGAGGAGGCACCATTCATTAGCTAGTTTAGCACTAACGTTAAAGAGCTTTTATTCTTTTAAGGAGGGTGCTAAATTCAAATTAAAGCACTACGAAAGTAGCCCCGTGAGCCACCTGGTTAAACCTGGGCAGATGAAGAGCCAAGGACAAGCACAAGGATCACAGGGCTGCTGTGACCTGAGAATTCACAGCTCATTCTCCTACTGCAGACCTCAATCCTGGACAGCCTTTTGTCTGCTTCAGAAAGCTATCTCAAGCATGAAATGAGAAATGACAGGGAGGGCCAATTATTTTACATAAATACAAAGTGGCATATGCTCTTCCTTGCCATCCAAAAACAGAAATATAAAGTTGTATTCTTCTTGAGCTGGCTTTTACATGGATATTTACAGAAGTGCAAATTCACCCCAGGAAAGCCTTTGCCATTTAAAACATTCAGAACACTACAATAGTAGCTTCTTCTAAAAGAAAAAAAAAAAGATATTTTCAAATTATAATGAAGGGGGAGCATTGGTGGCATTAGCCACTCCTCTTCTTGTATTTATTTGTGTCCGTGTTGAGTGACAGAGCCACCACATCAGCCTTTGCTGTGTTTCTAGAAGTAATTCAGAATTCAGGATCTTAGAGCCTACGTGTTTGTTTCATTGGCTCATAAAGTGCTAGTACAATGGACAGTTCAGTCTTCGATAACATTGGTTTGTTCTATTAAATATGATAAATATAGGCTCACTATGATAAATTTAAAATATCCATAAAATGCAATAAATAAATAAATAAATAGATAGATAGATAGATAAATAAATAAATAAATGAAACCGTTAGCAACAATGCATCTGTCAATTTTGAGAAAAAGAAATTCCACTCTTGCTGTAAGGCTCGATTATTGTTGTAGAAGCAATTAATGAAGGCATGCACCTACCTTTACAATCTGAAAACTGCTTGGACAGTTTTAGCACCTGTGTGGATACAGCAAATTCAACTCTCTCACTTCCTTCCTGGAAAGTTTTGATTTTTAAGTGAAATTTACTGTTGACTCTTTGCCCTATTTTTTATAACGTCCTAAGATAATGTTTCAAAAATGATTTTAGAGCCAAAGTCATTTCCCTTGTGGCTCTTCTCATGTACCCATCAGACTATGAATAACTAGAAAATACACTGGAATGAATGCATTTGAAAAGCTCTGTAATTGTTCAAAAGCAGCAGAGGGGTCTCATGGTACCACGAAAACCCACCAGAGCTGAATTCCTTAACAGCAAGCCCTATGGCACTCCCAGCTTCAGAGACAAGAACCCCAAATTCAGGTGGAGTGCTGCCCACTGTGTGTAACTGGTTGGATCTTCTCTAGAGAGACATCAGTGTCATAGTCCAAGATGACCGAGAGGGCTGGGGACAGCTTTTCCAGAGGTTTGGCTATTCCACCTGCCTCCTCCTTTTTCAGGTCCTCTGAGGAGCCCACAGCATGGGGGATCAGGTAAACCAGATTGCAGTCCTTGGAGATGGAGCCTCTCGGCTCGTGGTGGCTGGAAAACACCACGGCTCCGTTGTTGTTGATGCTCACCGTCTCTATGGCGTTGTTTGTGGTGGGGCAAAGTCTGTAGCATCCTAAGAGGGTTGAAAATGCCTTTTGAAAATCAGCATTAAAGGCATAGATAATGGGGTTCAAGGAGGAATTGGCCCACCCAAACCACACAAACACGTCGAACGTGATGGAGTCGATGCAGAAAGGCTGGGTCTCCCCGGACTCACAGAAGGGTACCATACAGTTCGAGATGAAGAAAGGGAGCCAGCAGCACACAAACACTCCCATGATCACCGACAGTGTCTTCAGCACTTTAGTCTCTCTCTTGAAGGACATCTTAAAGGAGCTTTCCGACTGAGAACACTCAACAGGGTTCCCATTGCCTGTCGTGGTCTGGCAGTTCTTGGCGTGGACAGCTGCCCTCTCCAAGGCTGCGATGCGCCGGATCTGTCTCTGGGCGATCCTGTAGATACTGGTGTAGGTGACAATCATGATGGCTACGGGGATGTAAAAGCTTATGAGGGAGGATGAAATGGCGTATGTCCTGCTCAACCTGGTGTCACAGTTGTCATCCTCGGTGTCTTCCAGGGAGGTGAAATTGCCATCCAAGGGCCATGTTGGTTTGGCCTTGTGCCAGCTTAGCTGCACTGGGATAAAGGAGATGAGGACCGACAGAGTCCACGCTACGCTGATCAGAATGAAGGCCGCCTTGGGAGTCATCTTGCGCTCGTACTGGAAGGGGCTGGAGATAGCCCAGTACCTGTCCACGCTGATCACACAGAGGTTGAGGATGGACGCCGTGGAGCACATGATGTCAAAAGCCACCCAGATGTTACAAAAGGACCCAAAGGGCCAGAAGCCGGCAATCTCAGCCACCGCCTTCCAGGGCATGACCAGGACAGCCACCAGGAGATCCGACACGGCCAAAGAGATGACGAAGAAGTTGGTCACCTTGGACCGCAGGTGTCGAAACCTGATGACAGCCGCACAGACCAGGGTGTTCCCCAGCAGAGTGGACAGGATGAGCAGCGACAGGAAGCATGCGGTGAGGATCCGAAAGGAGAAGTCCCTCTCCTCTGCCAGCCCGGCCCCATCCATGGTGGACGTGTTGGGAGCCATCTTCCAGAAGAAGAGCACTTCCCGGTGGCCCCACCGGACTTCCCCCAGTCACTCACCACCCGGCCCCTTGTCCAGCCCCAGATGCTGCCCGGACCAAAGGACAGTGCTGTTCCACCAGGAGCTTGCCTGTAGCAATCCAAGCCATGCCGCTAAAAGGACCCTCTTGCTTTTCTGTCTTCTGGGTTTCCTGCTCCAGGTCACAGTCCCAGGCGCCGGCCAGTCCCTAGGCTCCCCAAGGAAAGCATTGGCCTCTTAGCATATTCTAAGTCATCAACTCAAGAGTCTGAGGCCTCTTCCTGGTCAATATTACTCTTCAGAGCTGCTGCCTCTTCCCCGGAGACACAGCCTAAAATACGCGTATTTTTCCTCCAAGCCCCCGGCGCCACAACGTCTCACCAAAACGCCCTAAAAAGCAAAGGGAAATACAAAGTTGTTCGCCAAGACTGTGCAGATCGCGTGTGCGCCACGTTAAATCCCAGCCCATCATCTGGACAAGTCCATCAAGACCTCCCACCTGGCTTTGCCTTCGCCTCTCCCAAACCGCTGGAGCTCTCTCAGTGAGTCCAGGAAGCCTAGCAAGTGATCCCCTCCTGATGCACAAAAGTCTCCGGAACGGATTTGGAAAAGAAATCCCAGACCAGGTACCCAGGGAAGGGGCGCCCTCGGCTTCCTTGGTCACCTACAGATTGCTGCCTCCCCCTACCCCCGACCCCGGGTCTTGGAGCGTCCTTGGGAGAGGCGCCTCCAGGGCTAGTCATGGGGCAGGTTTCTGTCCCATCTGCAGGAGCCAGCACCGAGCGCCCCTCTGGCTCCTCTTTCTTAGGGAGAACCCCGAGCCTCCCCTGTCAGCAGCGGCAGGAACTCCGAGCAGCCACAGCCACTCCGGAGAGGGCACCGGACGGCTGGGTTCCTGCGGGGCTCAGCCCACCCCGCCTCCGCGTCCCCTCCCGGCCCTGGGGGTGGGCTGAGCTTGACAGGCAGAGTGGCGGGCGGGCGACAGCCACTCTTGGGTCCCCAAAGGCACAGCTGGAGCAGGGGTGTGGGGCGCCTTCGTAATTGCCGTGCCTTCTCTGGCTAGCTAGCCCACCCCGGGGACCCCCGGCCCAAGACATGACCCGAGGGACAAATCCTGAGGTTCAAACCTCAAGTAAGCCAAACTTGGGTCCCGCACTCAGCGCCTCTTCGGGTCAATCCCAAGTTCCACCCAAAGCCCGAAGTCAGAGCCGACTCTGCCTACACCCACGCCCCGCAAGCCCTGGACAGCTGCCCGCGTCGCCCGCTGTCTCCGACTGTCCCGCAACTGGGGTACAAGGAGCCCCCGTCCCGGAGTGCTCACCGCTCTGGGAGGCCACGCTCCTCCGCTGTGCCAACCCCGAGCCAGTTCCCGGCCGCTCGCTCCCCGCTCCGCCTGCCAAGCCGCTTCTGCGGTCAACTCACTCACGAGTGCAGCCCGTGACCCGGGCCCCGCAAGCACCCCAAACACGATGCCGCACGCTCCGCAATACCTGGCGCCCTCTACCGTCCCGCACGGTTTCCTGCACCCCGCCCGCGCCCCCGCGGGTGCGGATCACAAAACCGTCAGCCCGCCGGCCCCCAGCATTCAGGGCCTCCACCTGCTTGTCCCCGCCCCTGACTGCCAGAATCTGGAAGCTGGGAAGCAAATCTTCTGCGCTCTGAGCTCCCTCGCTCGAAATACCCCTAAAACCTCACAAGAGCAAGAAGCCCCTTTGGCTAGCGGTTTAGTCACTGAGCCAGACTATCCCTGATGTGCCCACTGCGCGCCAAGGCTGGAGGAGCAACATGCCAACTCTGCAAAAGAAAGAGACCTGGCATAAAGTCAGCGGCCTCTGCCGCACCCCCTCACACACACACACACACACACACACACAAACCCCTTATGATGGCCTCCCTTGTGGGCCTGCACGTCTCCATTTCAGATGTGTGGGGAAATGATGAAGTTAACACGGTGACCTGAGTGACTGACTGTCGCCGCGTGTTCTTCAGCGCGGCATGTCGAGGATGTAGCCCATTGCCTAAACAAATCCTGAGGGGATAAAGTGGAGACAGGAATGCCCGGCCCCAGGAATCAGCCCCGTGCATCACGCCAGTGTGCCTTCCCGCCTCTGTGAAAAGAGATTAAGTGTGGAACTTGGAAATCGTTTTGCATGGACTCTTGTGCTTACTGATGAGGACCGCTGTGTCACACGGGATACTTAAAGGCTATGCACCAGACACGGACTCAGTCGGTCCTCAGTGGTCAGAAATCCTTCAGGGGATCACAAAAAAAAAAAAAAAAGTAGTCTTGTCTCCGTGAGAACCACAGGCCACACTGAATGTCAGCATTTTCTCTAAACAACCTAAGCAGCAATCGTAACTAGCCAGCAGAGGGCAGGCCTTGGTTCCAGGAGCAGTGGAACCAAATGATGGACACAGATGCTCCTCCACCCGTGCTCCCAGGGCTGTCCTCCCACAAAATAAGTAGCCTGCTGCCATACACAAAGCTCCAGGGGCTAGTGATCAGCCATATGCCCCAAGAGCCACACGCCTTGGGAAGAGCGGTTCTCAACCTTCCTAATGCCGCGACCCTTTAATACAGTTCTTCATGTTGTGGTGACTCCAGCCATAGCACTGTTTCACTGCTGCTCCACACTGGATCTTGACACTGTTGTGAATCATAACGGAAATGTCTGATAAGCGACCCCCTGAGGGGTCACGGTCCACCAGCTGAGAGCCGCGGCTTTGGAGCCGGAGCCCGCACAGGGGAAAATTTCCCCAGGCTTTCTTCCCTTCTTACCGGTAAACACATATTAAGAGATGTCCTCATGCAAATGGTGTGTGAGTCTGAAATCGTGTAAATCTTACACTCTGCACCCACTGGGATTACCTGGATTAAGCAAGAGAAGGGCACTCAGCACCCTTAAAGCGCAGAAGCCCAGGGTTCCTTTGGACAGGGCTGAGCACACTGGAAGAGGGAGGATTCCCTTAGGGAGGGAGACAACTCCTCGGGCTAGCATTTGAAGTACAGATGACGACACAGGAATACTTAAGAATGTAACAACAAAAGCTGGAGGTGACAAGGAGGGTAATTTTTAGGGTAAAACTTCCCTTAATGACTTGCCTTTGAGAGGTGTCCCTAGAACAACCATCCTGCAAAATGGCCACTGCTCTTTTAAAGCAGGATGACAGCCATTAACAGGGCTTTCTCGGGAGGCATGGCATCCAGTCCCTGGCAAAGTACCATGGACGATGGGAGGGTGGGCTGCTTACCATGCACAGGACAACCGTGGTTTCTCTCATCATGGCAGCTCCTCAAACAGAGAGACCTCTGACTGAAAATGCCTCTAAGCTGCTAAAACCAGCCCAAACCTGTCTCCGTCTTCTTCACTGTCACTCATCACTTTGCTCATGATATTTCTCTACCACAAGAAGCTATCAGTCATTTTTCGTGTCAAAGCATCAAATATGAGCAAATAAAAAATGCTCATGAACAGTAGAGAAAGACTAAAAGAAAATCATGACTCACAAAGGGTCGATTTGTTTCTCATCCATGGGAAACACAAGTGTTAGATTGTTTCCCTATGACTCTGTAACCCTTAACAGACACCCAGGACCCTCTCCTGCCAGGCTTAGATCACTGCCCTCTGAGCTCAGTCACTAGGGGAGCAGGGAAGGGGAAAGAGCAGCTTAAATCTCAGGATTTCACCATGGACCGTGTGAATATCAGAGGATCTAAAGGTTTAGCCAGAGATTTTTTGCCCCCTCCCCCCCCCCCGATTCAAGGTGAAACAAAACCTTCCATTTTGTTTTTAAAATCTCCCCTACCAACAGTGAGAAGATGAATATAAATGCACCAGCTATTAGCATTCGATCATGCTGGGAATGTAGACACAAACACAAAAGCATCTTTGTTTCCAAAATCAGCGTGTCTTTGAAGCTCTCCTGTGATTTATGCACGGAAAGGAGGCAGAGGTTAAAAAGACGCTTTCAATAACTTTTTTTATTTGGGGATTGTAAAAGTCAGTGACTATGGAAGGCATTGTCAGACAACTGCACTGTCAAATGTTCTCAGGTGATGTGTGGAGGCAGCCTGGGGATCATTCAGAACCGGCTTTATACCTAGAAATGATGGGTCACAATGTTAAGGAAGAGAGTGGATAGTTTGATCTTCAAAAGTAACTACAATGCTTATCACAGACAGTAACACTGAAGTCCATAACCCTGCTCCCTGTTTTCCTCCTCCATAGCTGTCATACAAGTTTAAATATGTCCCTTTGGGTAGAAATTGACAGCTAGAGTGCATAATAATATGTTTTATGGTTCTGTCATTCTTTTTCCTGTTATAGGCCTAAGTGAGGATTGGTTTCTGAGGTTGTGGGCTGAACCTGAGACCTCTTGAACATTAGGTGAGCACTCTACCACTGAGCCACACTGCAGACCTTGAGTCATTGTGTATTTTCACCTTATCTCCTTTATCATTCTGTTACTTTATAACCCTTTGCTATGCTCATGATCACTTCCTAGTTTACATCCTAGATGTGTAGCTATCCATCTTCTCCCAGCCTGCCTCCAAGTGATAGATTAATCCATATATAAATAAGGACATTATAACTGTGTTCTTCCAGGCCTCCCCAAACATGTACACCTCAAAGGCTATACTATTTTTAACTCCTGGGATCCTACAGAGTTACCCAAAAACAGTCCGATCTTTTCAGATCTCTCATTGAAGGTTTATTGAGTAGAATGGAACAACTTTCGATCTAAGGCTGCCTTCATATATCTGAGATGAGCTGATTCCTCTGTGTCCCTCTGCCATATGCCCCATGAATGATGGGGTTTTTGAGTCTGGCTGGTAAGAACAGGTATTTCATCAAACTCTCATTCACATTTTTCTCATCTTCACGAAGTAGCTCTCTGATGAACTCAAAAAGGATTCTCTGATGATATACTCTCTCATTCCCTTTCTTCCAGTCTCTCTCTCTCTCTCTCTCTCTCTCTCTCTCTCTCTCTCTCTCTCTCTCTCTCTCTCTCTCTCTCTCTCTCTCTCTCTCTCTCTCTCTCTCTCTCTGCCTCTCTGTCTCTGTCTCTGTCTCTCTCCCAGGTTCTAGCTAGTTTTCTCTTGAATTTCTTCAGCTCTTCAATTTGGAGAATTTCCCAGACTGCACCACAGGTGTGAACTCCTCTTGAGGCAGGAAATGGATTCACCTGTCCACTTCATCTTCCTGGCTTCCCACCATGGAGAATTGGGAAATAGGGGCACCGTTCACTCTCCACTGTGGATTACTCTCTGTAGGGACTCTAATGTCCTGTGTTGATTGATGTCAAGAAGTCAGGAAATATCTCAACTTTTACGTTTTATTCTTGACATTTCTTTTTCATTTTGAACTAAAAAGGCAAATGAATCTTGGCAGCAAGGGGAACTGAGCTGGAGATGAACAACTTGAGTATGTCAGTTCTCTTTTGATTTTTTTTCTTTTAAAAAAGACATTTTATGTGTATATATTCACATGTGCATGGACAGCTATTCATGTTTCCAGCACATATGTGGAAGTCAGAGGACAACTTGGGAGACAGTTTCTCCCCTGTCACAGTGTGCACCCTGGAGACTAAGCTCAAACTGTCCAGCTGAGCACCCAGCGCCCCATCCACTAAGCCATCTGCTGTAATATGGATCTTCTCTTTCTGCTCATATGCCTCCACCGGCTTGTGATCCAGGCCTGCTACTACATAGGTCTTAGCACTGGCCCCACCTGTGGTGATGGCCAGGTCCTTCCTTCCCCCATCTAAACCCCTTAGTTTTGAGAGATACAAAACCTGTGTGGCCTTGACTGGCTCTTTGGGGTCAGAATCTCAGTCAAGTCTTTGATAAGAGATGCAGTCATTGCAAATGTCTATAAATATTTTATGGTTATAAATATAATACAATATAATTTGAAATGTATTTATATAATTTTTTAATTTATAAAAAATATTTACTTAAGTGTAAATGTTTTGAGTGTCTATTGCTGGCCAACTGCTAGTCGGTGTGCTAAGATCATAGCCATAAGAAAGCAGACATCTCTATGATCATGGAGTTTGCATTTCAGTGTTAAACTATAGCTACTTTTTGTACAACACAGCACAGAACTGCAGTGATCTTCACTTTCTGTTCTTCTTCAAAAAGTGAAGAATGAGCTTACAAAAAAAGAAAGGAATGAAGGAAGGAAGAAAGAAAGGAAGAAAGAAAGAAAGAAAGAAAGAAAGAAAGAAAGAAAGAAAGAAAGACCTAAGCCAAGGCAAAAGAAATGTTAATTTACAAAAATTATTTACTCTGTGTTCAGAAACTATTTAAGTCACTAGAGGGAGCTTTTTGTACCCACTCATGGACAACACAGTGCCTCACTGGAGGGACTCTCTGCAAACATGTTACTAAACTGGGCTTTTCAGGCTGGAAATGCCTGCTCTGTGGAGAAAGAAAAGAAAGCTACAATAGTTTCCACTGGGCCCAGAAGATGCCTGACCCAGAGGAGAGCTTTAGTTTAGGAAGCAATTCCTATACTAAGGCCTTTTTCACTGTTCTTTCTTTGGAAGTCATAGAACCTTAGTAGGCAGAGTTTCACTGGAGGAAGTAGGTCCTTACAGGTGGACACTGAGGTTAAAACAAAACAAAACAACAACAAAATGCTTTTTCTTCAGGATTTAGGTCTGCTGTCTGCTTCCCGGCCCCTGAGAGACAAACAAGCAGTTGCCTCATGTTCTCACTGTCATGCAGTGGCAGCTACCAGGCCCTTTCCACCAGGATGAAGACCACTGGCCAAAATGAACTTCTCATTCCTCCGGTTGCTTCTCCTCAGGAATTTGATTTCAGTGATGAGAAAAGTCCTCAGTACACAGATCCGCTGTGGAAGGGCAGACCTGGGGTTGACAACAGACATCGTTAATGGCTGCCTGTGAGAAGCCGGGTTTCTTCCTCCTCCTGGCCCCTTCATCTATACCTGGAAATTCTATTTTCCACATAAGACTGTGAGGAGCAAATGAAGTTCTATGGGACACCAAGAAGGTAGGAACAGGATGGGAAACATCACTTTCTAGCACCTTGTCCTAGCAAAGGCTGTCTTTCAAGTGTGCATCTGTCCAGTTTGGGGCAGCTGGCTCCTCCTTACTGAATACACTCTCTTGGTATTGTAAGGGTAAAAAATTTTAACTTGGCCCTAACCATTAAAACTTAAACTTGTGAAAGAAACGCCCTTCTTTTTTCCTAGACCAAAAAGTGCAAACAGTCCCTAACTGCCCCCTAGTCACCACACCTGGGCACAGCCAATCACTGACCGCCCATTAAAAAAAGTCCCTTACCCCTAAACCCCCTCCTGTTTTGCGGTTTTTGCCTTTATAAACTCTGATTCTGCTGCTCAGGGCTCTTCACCACCCCCTTGTGTGGGAGCTGTGTGCAGAGCCCCAGCATGCCAGCTTCTGAGTAAAACCTCTTGCTGTTGCATCAAGCTCTCATCTTCATTGGTTATTGGGGTCTGGTGTCTATCCCAAGGAACGGAGGGTCTCCCCACCTCAGGGGTCCAACAGTATGATAAAGCAGTCTGCCTGCCCTCTGAGGTGGAGTGGACATGAGACCTGAGGTAAGGTAACCAGGTGCTTCCTCCATGCGAAGGACAGGAAGGACAGAGAAGTTTGATTGATGGAGAACCCATATGTCCTACCAACATCACCTTGACCAGACTGCTTCTCAGCAGAGACTCCATATAGGACTTTTGTTTGCAGGTGCTCTGCACATTTTGCTTCCTGTCTGTTCCCAAGCCACCTCCTCCACCCAGTGTGACTGTCCCATGAAGCCCCTTGTGCTTAGAATAGCCAAAGGGGATTTCTGTGGCTCACACCCAGAAATCATTCTCCTATCCAGAGGAAGAAGAAGGGTATATTTCATGATTTAATTTTATTTAAATGAACTGCAATCACTGTATTCATTTGCCTGGGCAGCAAAGAGAAGAACTGAACCCACCCTATCCCAGGGCTTTCCCCTCTCAGGTTCGCCTACATAACTTATATGCTAATGCATCTTTCCAATGACTTATCTCATTTGTAAACTTCTGTTCTTGACAACAACTGTAAGCTTAAACAATCAAGCAGTGTATCATTTCCCTCCCTTGATCAACAGCCTAGCTTGACCCCTATGTACAGCTATCGTGATGGAGAGAGTTCTCCCTAACGGAGTTCTGTGAATGTGCTTCATGCGGAGTTCTGTGAATGTGCTTCATGCTTTGGAGGCACATGCTTCAAAAATTAAAATTAACATGGTAAATTTTGTGTTATTTTATTGCAATGGTTTAAAAATATGTTGAAGTTGGGCGATGGTGGCACATGCCTTTAATCCCAGCACTTGGGAGGCAGAGGCAGGCAGATTGCTGAGTTAGAGGCCAGCCTGGTCTACAGAGTGAGTTCCAGGAGAGCTAAGGCTACACAAAGCTTTCCTGATAGCCTAACGCCTGGTGGACCACTGAGGAATCTTCATCACTTGCACTTGTGGCCTGAGTCATCCAGGGAAAAACTGGCTGCGACAAGATGTGGCAGAAGCTACCAAGCAAGGAGCATCCTTAATTTACTCTTTGCAACAAATACTAGCTGTCATGTGCTATAGTTCTTCCAAGTTCTGTGTGCACCTGTGCTGACTCCTCACCGCAGCTCATCTGTGTGTTCAGTCATGCCACATTTACGATCTATTGGAATGTACACACCTAGAGTTTGGTTGGTTTTCTCTCCTTAACCCAGGGTGGTGTGTGTACACAGACCAGGAACAAGTCAAAACCACCAACCTGCAAGGGTCTGGGTTTAGGCCACAAATAGTCCTCCGTGTGAATCCTGTCTGGATGGGAAGACTGGGAGAAGAAAGGGGAATGTGTTTGCCAAAAGGCATGAGTGAAGTTGCTGGTTGCATCCTGTCTGGTCCTTTCTGACTCTATGGGACAGTCTCCTTGGTGAGGTAAGGATGGCTGCAGTAGTCCAAATTCTGTTACCACAGCAGCTACCTGAGATCAGTTGTTTTGTTGTTGTTTGACAGAACAGAGATCTACTTGCTTCACAGTCCTGGAGAGTCAGGAGCGTGGGGTACTATCTGCTTGGAGAGGGGGTTTCTGGCTTTACCACAGTGTGACAGAAAGTATGAAGGTAGGAGCGTGTGCACAAAGGAAGTCATGTCAGAGACAGGAAGTCAGAGAGTTGAAGCCCAAGCTTGCTCTTTTTCAAGGCTCCTTTTTGCAAAAACTAGCTAGGATTATCTAAGGGTCATGTTCATTCTTCCCAAGGGTGATAACATGGGAGCCCCGGACTTCTCACTCGGCCTCATCTCTTAGAGCTCCTACTGCCTCTACAAGACACACTGGAGCCTCTGACACAAAGCTCCGGGCACACAGTAAAGCCATCTCTGCAGCTGTGATCGAGGTTCACTATAACAGGGTAACTATTCTGTCAGGCCCTACAGAGTCAAAGCTAACTCCTCAAACACAGGCTCAGACAAGGACTCAACATTATTTTTTAAATTATAATTTTTGACTACTTGAAAGTGTAAAAAGCAAAATCATAAATTGAATCCAAACAGTCTTCATATCAGTACATATTATTCTTAAAGCCAGATTGAGTATATAATTGGTGTATAAAATTCAACGGCAGGACAAGAGGTCACTAAGTTAACTTATAAATTATAGAATTAATTGGCTGTGCTAAACTATATCAGAGCAAAGCCAAATCCCAAAGGATGGGGGTTTCCGAATCAAAGACTGCACAAAAATGTTTTCTTTTCCTTCCAGTTGATGAATGCTGTTCACATTTGCTAAAATGAAACACATACAAAAAAAAAAAAAAAAAAAGCAGCCAAGTAGGAACGAATATTGGCCCGTTAGCGCCCTCTATTGGCCAACTCTGGTGCAAGTTTTATCAGCCCGTTTCAAACACGAAGACAATTGATTGCCTGAGATCACTCACAAACAAGAGGCAGGACTGATGAAAGAAACTTTCTTCATAGTCCTTCATTAATACACGTGCGCGCGCACACATGTGGATATTTATAACTTAACTGTAATTACCATGAATTTCTTAAAAGAAAATATGAGAGAACATAGATGAGAAACAGCTTTTGATTGGAGAGAAGATTCAGCCTGTAACAGGATCTGTAGCCAAGGAAGAAAAAAGGCTGAAAACAGCACCTTGAGGCTTTGGCCTGCACAGGATAATACAGACACTGCTGCCCGCACACTGTCACAGGCATAGTGGAATTACGGAAGACACAGGAGGTCCCCATTCCAAGCCTCTCCCGGCTTTCTCTGTTCTCTAGGGCACAGAGAGTTACAAAGCACATTTCCCAGATTCCTTTGCAGTAGAGCTACAGGTGAGTGACTAGTCCCAGCACGTTTTACCATCCCGGAACTGGGATGCGAGCCTGCGCAGTACTGTGAGGCTATTGGCAGAGGCAGGCTCCCTGGTCACCCTTGTAGCTGACAGGCCCCAGGCAAGCTGCTAGGTGGTAACAGCTGCGGTGTTTCCACCAAGGTCGGCTTTCCTATAGCTGTTTCTCTCAACTGTACATACACAGCAAACGCCATTGTCTCTACCCTGGGAGCCGTTGTTGTGAGACAGAACACGGCAGGACAGTACCGGCTGGAGCACACTGAATAAGCCTGATGGATCTGTGTACCCAAAACAAATGGCGGATCACGAGGACACCTCCATGCAGCCTTCACAGTCTAGCCTCTGTCTGAGGCATATACACACAAGGGATGGGAGGAATCACAGACATGTCTGGCGCTATCGTGACTTAAGACTTCCAGCCCTCAGATCTACCTAAAAGTTGCCTGGAAAGAGTCATCTCCCTTCCCCAGAGTTATGTCAGCTGCCTTTCCACAAAGTAGAGACTACTGGTCACATTTCTGAGTGCCTTAGGAAAGCTGTTTGCAATGTGAGTTCCTTTACCCCCTTCCCCCTTTTAGGAGGCACACCTTGATATCATTTGAAAGCCATATGTTCCTTTCTCCTCACCTGTGAGCCCAAAGCAAACCCAGCCCTCAGGAGAGTTCTCTGTACAGGAGGCAAAATGAAGAGGTGGCCCCCTCCCCCCCCTCAGGCGCAACTGAGCCACCTGAGTAACTTCTGGCATGTGTGCGGCTGCAGTGGACGCAAGAAGGAAGCCATAATGGCAAGTCATAAGCTGGCAGAGAAAAGCCTGGGCCAGGGTCTTGGCTCTGTTGCTGAAGGTGACTGACTTAGAGTGAGCCCGTCCCCTCCCTGGGCCTCTGCTCTCGACCCTTTTGCAACCTGCTTCATTAGGTCATTAGGACTGCACTGGAAAGGTGCGGGTATCCGAGCAGAAGGGTCTCTGGAGACAGAGAAGCTTCAGGGTCTACTTCTCTGTGAGCACATATATTCCACAAATAAAATCCCTTTGCTCCTGAGAGAACATTGCTTTGAAAATGACTTCCTACCCCCTCGCCAGCTGCAGGTAACGAATCTCTCGCCACCCTGTCATGTCTTGGCTGTTCTGACTTTGGCCTCATATTCACCACAGTGTGACACCCTGCCACCCCTTACATTTGGTAACAGGATGGCTGATTGGATCTCAACAGCAAGCAGAGGAGGGCATTCTCCAAAGTGCTAAGGAAGCAGAGTAACAAGTGCTTAGCCACAGACAAAGAAATCTGAAGCGTGCTTTATCGTAGCCCAACTCCATTAAGGTTCATTTGACTGAGCTAAAAAGATGGCTCTGCAGGGAAAGGCACCTGCTGCCAAGCTGGGTGACATGGGTTCAATTCCCGGGGCCTACATGGCAAAAGGAGAGAACCAAATCCACTTTCCCAAGTCATCCTCTAAGCTGCTCTAAATGTACCCTATGGCATATGCACAAGATAATGTGCACACACACACACACACACCGTTTTTTAGAGACTGGTTCGACTAATGAATCATCTCCTTTAGGGTCTGTAATGAGGCAGCTCCAGCTTCTCCGTAGAGCCACCCCCAGCTTTGGCCTGTGACCTATTTAAAAGACAGAAATAGCTTGTTTTGTTTTTCTTGTCACTTTTGCTTTCAGAGACAGGATCTCGCTGTGCAGTCCTGATTGGCCTGGAACTTGCAGTGTGCGCCAGGCTGGTCTTTAATTTGTGGTTATTCTCCTGCCTCTGCCTCTTGAGTGCTAGATGATAAACTTATGCTAGGCTCAGTCTCCATCGTGGAATGGAATTAGTTTATTTTTAAAGGAAGGGCCTCTTTGGGGGCTTTGCACAGGAGACCCTCTGGATATTCACTCAGGCACAAGAATGTGTGTCAGACAGTTGTGTTGTAGGCCAACAAAGGGCTGAAGAGCTCTACTTGCTGGCCCGACTCCAACACCACTAACTGGCAAATGGAGGCCAATGTGGCAGTTACCTCTAAGAGGGAACAGAAACTCAAGGCTCAGGACTTTAGGAGGAGGACTCCCTCATCGATGCCAGCCTCTTGTTTCATTGCACAGATGCTGGAAGAATCAGGATTCTGTGTTCTCCATTTGGAGAAGGAAGGTGAGTCTTTCATGGTCCCCTAGTTGGCTCCAGTGTGGAGCTGGCTAGGACCTATACCACTGACTGTGGAGTCCCATTGTCCACACTTCCTGGAGAGTGGCCCCGCTGGCCATGTCTGCAGTTTGCCCTTTCTCTCAGCTTCATGCTCCCCTGCTGGCCCTGGCTCCATGCCCTCCCACCTTCATCAGAGAAGGAGCCCCTGCTAGAGCCCTGGTGTCCTTTACATCAGCACCTCTTGAGGGCAGAATCCATACATGTCCTCTAGCTGTGCTACATGGCAGAACTCCACCTGTCCCTCCTAAACATCTGGCTCCAGCTCATCTCGCCATCCCCAGCACACCAGGCTGGAGGGGCTTCGAGCAGTCAGGCATGCTGGTCCTTTTCCACACCTCTTCTCCCAATCTCTCCTTTGAACCTCAGTGCATCTGTCCCCTCTTCCCTGAAGCCTCCCCAATGCACACCCAGAATGGAAATTCTTTACTCTGGGCCTGTCTTTCCCTGAGATGACCTGCTTCTAGTCTGGGTTTTGCTCTCTCCTTCTTCACTCTGAATATCTTGATTTGGATACTGTGTAACTTACCCCTGTGTCTCCAGCACCCTGAACTCAGCTTTTCCTAATATCTGAGAACATCGTGATTGATGTGGACACAGGAAACTGGAGGTCTGGGGCTTGGGGTGCAGAGCAATCTTTATTTTTAGCTACAAGCAGTCACAGTCTCATAATTTGTGTTCTTACCTCTTCAAAGTAAGAGTTACTGGGATGCATATTTCGTACAGCAATGCTCTATGTGCAAGGAACAAATTAGTGCCCAGGGTCACAGGCCTAGTTGTGACAACTTCTGGCTCCCTCGTCTTTCATTTAATAATAACTTAGTTACAAACATTAGAAAGTTTTGCACTAAGAACCTTTATTTACGGCCTGTATTGGAATAAATCAGAAGAGGAGGCCACAAGAATCCTTCTGCCCTAAGTGGTAATGTACTAAGCTGGGCAGACTTGGTCCTGGAGTACTGGGTGGGCCATCTTCACTCGGCCTGGCCTCAGGTCCTCTGTGGTTCTCTTTATCATGGCCCTGCTCAGCCACTGAGCCTTTGACCTGTAGTTCAGGATATTGATTAACTTTGTGTACGATAATTAGTATGAGAGCTACCCTGTGCTGCTATGGACATTTTACACAGTGAGACAGACCTTTTTAAATTTCATTGTGGGTACACCAACCTTTTAAGAAAGCCATGCTGCTTTAATACTATGCATTTAAAAATTCCTTATAGACAACATTTTGGTTATTATTGACCTAGCTTCATATAATTCTTTCTTATAAGATTTATTTTTACAAGCTCTATGTAAATTTATATGTATACTTCAGACAAAGTATGGGTCTTATTTATAAACACAAACATCATATATTTTTAAAAATAATATCTCAAATCCATAAAAATGAGTTTTTGTCATGTTGCATATGTCAGAAACTTAATTATATAGATTATATTGTGATAATATTAAGTCTGATAGCCAATGGACTTAGAGACTAAACAATTTTGTTAGATTTTTTAATAAAAAATACTTTTTCTATCTTAATAATTTTATAGTACATATGTGCATATACCAACCTATACTTAATATCATTTATAACAAAATACACAATCAACACTGGATCAACATGAGTGACAACTTTCTCATTCCTATAGTAAAAATAGCCTATATCTCAATATTGACAAAATTTACATATATTTCCTATGCAGAAGAGCTCAGAAGCAGTGTGAAGCCACGTCTACATAGATACAGATAGATCTACATAGATCAGATCTTCATTTTTGTACACTGGTGAATGGTCGTGGTACAACTAGAAGAAATTGCTCAATACAGGACAGGCCCAGCTCACGGTGGCCCCCAGTTACTGCCAGTCTCCTCCTCTCTCTAATGCTCTGCTGAATTGCTGGTCCCAGAACCTTTAGGCTTCCCCATCATTTGAGGGGAAAACATCCAACCAATCAACAAAGGAAACAGAGAATCAGGTGGAATGTTCCACAGCTCTTCATGTGGAAACAGGGATGCTCCACAGGGGTTACTTGCACAGTTCCTGTCCCCTCTCCTTTTGCTACCTGTTGATAACCTTTGCTTCCTTCTAACGTGCTGTGTACCTCACTTATCTTTGTGTTTATGGTCTGTCTTCACCTTTAAGCCTGAGATCTGCTTCAGGAAATAGGGCCTTCAACCTGCTCCACCCAGGGCAGATTTTTCATCACCTGGAGGAAGCATCTTGGGCGGGTTCATTTGCCATGAGCACACGCTAAATAAATGGTGAATGAAAGGTGAAGAAGAATGTTAAAGTCCAACTGTAAGGGAAGAAAAGAGCATAAAACATTGGTGTGTGCCTAACATCATATTTCATAAGCACATGTTAAACACAGCCCTGTTTGACAATAAGGATATAAAGTTGAACACAAAAATAAGCCTGTTGTTGTAAAGGAATTTTCTGTTCCAAATATAGCTCACTGGTAGGGCACTTGCTGAACAAGTGCAAGGGACTAAATTCTGCTCAATCCCAGTGCTTTGAAGTTTCTCACACAAAACTTTGAACAATCCATATTCCCTGGAGCCAGGCCCCCTGCTAATCTTTGATGTCCATAACTTTGGTAATCTTCACACTAGACCCTGAAGGCTGATGTTTGCTTTAATTCATCCTAGAGCTGAAGACACTGAGGCATGGAGACATTTAGGTGTAATTTGTCTGGGTCCCAATGACATCAAAGCAGCTGTGGACTCAGAAGCCAAGATGACCTGCCTGCAAGGTTAGCATGCTGAAGCTACTTCTGGTGGAAACAAAGCAAATAAACAACAACGAAACCTGTGTAATTAAAACAATGTTACAAACACATTGTGACACCCACTTCCTCTTTTAATACTTCCTCCGATTCCTTTTTGTCTACCTATGCCTTCTACTTCTTCAAATTCAGTATTATGCACCTTGGATTTTGCCTTGAATCCGAAGCCAACCAGGCCTTGAAATCTAGCTCAAAGGTATACATGGGGTGGGGGAGGGACAGGTTTCTTGTCCCTATAACCAGAAGCCCTGGGATAGACCTAGCTTCAGGATTGGCTAGGCTCAAGGTTTGACATACCTTCCAAACTCTCCATTTTTTGGCTTGCTCACTTTTGCAAACTGGGAAAAGAACTTGCATCCTTTAATACAAACCCTCTTAACTTAGCACCCCCAGTCTGAGTGTGGAACAGGGACTGCAGAGGATCAGTGTCTCTTTCCCAGTGTTTACACACAAATTCAGGCCAGGGGCCAGTTTGACCGAGTGTCAGCCATGTACCTGTAACTGAGGCAGGTCTGAGAAGGACTCCACAAGTGATCGTCTGGCCTTATCAATGGAACTGGGGAGAGGGACTGCCCCCAGGAAAGTCATGATGAAAGGGCATAGACATATATGGCAAACTGGGGAGGGGTCACCCAGTTTTTCACCTGTACAATGTTGCTTGGCAGATCCTGACAGTAGGGATGTGGTCTCTTCCTCCTGAATGGGTGATGGTTTTGTCTCTTGCTTGGACCACAGACTGCAGCAGAAGTGCAAGCATGCATGTTCTGTCTTGACCTCTACTGTCTCCCTTCCCATCCATTCCTCTGCTTTGCAAACATGTCCAGGACAGCCCATGGAAGAAGAGAAACTGTAGCAGAGTAAGGTCAGCCCATTGTTGTAGCTCAGGTCTCAGATGCAGAGTGAGTACAGCTGCCAGCCATCGGGGATGAATGAGTACGCTAGCAGAGAGCAAGCTCAAAGAAGCCAAGTGTGCAGCCAGCACATAGGCCCAGGGACAGGACACAGTGTTGCAGCTGTACAGCCTGGGGTTTGGGAGTTATGATATGTGGTTACTGTAGCAACAGAAAACTGATGGGGTTGTATCTCTGATGCCTTCAGCTCTGCAGCCAACCTGGTGGATCCCATCTGGCTTACACTTAGTTACAGATGCTATTGCAAAGATATCAAGTCAGATATTCCACTGTTGCAAACTTCACACTGGATTAACAGCATTTATTTTAAATACTTGCTTGCAATCATTCTTGCCGTCCACTAGCTCCTTGTAGGGTCCGTTTGTGTTTGCTGGGTGCCCTCGTTAGGGTTCCTACTGCTGTGATGAAACACCATGACCAAAGCAACTTGGGGAGGAAAGTGGTTTCTGTTTGTTTATTCTTGGTTTTTGTTTTGTTTTTGGCTTATACTTCACTGTTCATTGTCAAAGAAAGTCAGGCAGGAACCTAGAGGCAGGAGCTGCTGCAGAGGCCATGGAGGGTGCTGTTCCTCAAGGCTTACTCAGCCTGCTTTCTTATAGAACCCAGGAGCAGGAGCCCACGGGTAGCATCACCCACAATGGGCATGGCCCTCCCCTGTCAATCACTAATTCAGAAAAGGCCTCACCAGCTTGCTTACAGGCTGATCTCACAGAGGCATTTTCTCAACTGAGGCTCCCTCTTCTCTGTTGACTCTAACTTGTGTTAAGTTGACAGAAAACTAGCCGGGACATCAAGTCTTTGTTTTCCTTCTCAATCTCTTTTGAGCCCACATTAGAGTTAGGTTAAGGACACACGGAAGTTCTGAGAATAACGAATACCATCCAAAATTTCTGGGAAATATTGCTCGAAGTTTTGTTTTTCATGTTTGGTTTATGAACTACCTGCAATTGAGTTTACATTGTCTAAAACTGCCTTCATGGAGTATGCTGAGCGGCCAGCTAGCCTCTCTATGGGCCTTTCGGTACAGTGACACCGCAGCCACACCTATCTGGGGGGACTGGTAGGCAGTAAAAGAATTCACACAAGCCAGTACTAAGTATAAAGAGCCACCTTTAATGACTGTAGTACAATGGGCTGATGCAGGTACAGGAAAACTGTTGTCTTAGTCTTAGTCAGAACTGCCTTGGCTTCTTTTTCTGTTGCTGGGATAAAACATTCTGACAAAAGTACCCCAGGGGAGAAAGGTGTTTTTGTTTGTTTTGTTTTTTGTCACGGTTCAAAGCATAGTCAATCATACTGGGGAAATCAAGGCAGTGGGAGCTTGAAACAGTAGGTCACATGGCATCCAGTGGGCTCCAAGGCAACAGCTCTTTTACGTTCACTGGTAGCTAATTTGATGAGTGGTCTTGGTCATGGTCATCCCCCTCCACACTCAGAAGGAACACTGTTTTTCTTTAATGTTATTAGGGCCTTCTTGGAGCAGCCTCGCCTGGCAGAAACCCCTGACAGGAGCTGGAGAGCTTCCCCTCTCTCCCTGGCCACCTTCTTTCTGCAGGGTCTGGCATGTGTGTTTGGCTGAGTGCAGCTCCTTTCTGACCCTGGTACAAACACACTTCCTTTCTTCTGTTGCTCTGTACCCAAGTTTGTGACTGTAGGACAATCTACTCCATCCAAGCGTTTTGGCTGTTTCAGGCTCTTTATTTTCTCATATACATTTTACAGCCACCTTGTTGGATTACAAACAGACACACACGTCCAAATTCTATTTGGAATCTCACTACTTATAGAGATTATTTGGGGGAGAATTTGTGTCTTTAAAAATGGATTTTTTTTTTCTGCCTGTGCACAGAACGTAATTCATCATTTGTCAGATTGTGTTGGCCTTCAAAATGCTTCCAGGATTCAATGCATCCTTCCTCGTGGTCCAAGCTGGTCTGTCCTGGCAAAGCTCAGGAGCCTTCAGAAAGAACCTCTGCTCTTCACCTCCCTACGGTCCGATCTCTCTCCAGCAGCCAGTGACTCTTGAAGTTGTAAACGAGGAGGTGACACTTGTACCGTGTAAATTTCCGTACAGCACCAGTAAGAAACGCTAGCCCAAATGAAGGAAGGAGTGGAGATGAAAGGTGTTCTCCTAAAGGAAACCAAACGTAAAAACAGCGCCACACACCGCTAGGGTGAACCTGGGCGTCTCGGTGGGGCCAGAAGCAGAAGCGCGGGCACGAGGCGCGTGCGCAGCCCGGGGCGCCCAGTGACATCGAGGTAGAGGCAGGGGCCTCTGGGCGGGGCCGCGCATCGTGAGCGCGCGTCGGCGGGGCCGCTCTCCCGGCACGGTGGCGCTTCCGGCAGCGGGAGGCGGCGCCGAGCGGGACCAAGAGGCGCGGGCGGCGGCCGGGGAGGCGGTGAGTGGCGGGGGGCTGTGGGGCGCGCGCGGGGAGCCGGGGGCGCGCGGGCTGGCGCCCGGCCGGCTGCTGCCAGGGGCCCGGCGGGGGCTGCTGCGCGCGCCGGGGATGGCTGGGGTGGCTGCCTGCGCCCCGGGACCTCGTGGCTTCGCAGGTCTCCCCTGGGGCCGGGGAGATCCCGGCCTAGAGCTGCTCTCGTCCCCCGGTGGGGAGGAGCGCATCACGCACCCTGCCACGCGTCCCCAGCCACCGCGTGACGAAACTCTCTGGGTGCAGGCGGCCAAGATGGCTGCCGGGGGACTGTGTCCACGCGGATGGGAGGGCGCGCACTGGCCAGGTGACCAGGTGGCTCCCAGCAGCGAGGACCCGGAGGTCGCCGAGGAGACCCCTGGTGGCCGCCCTCCAGCCCTTGATCTGTTCAGGGGACCGACGTGCCCCGGGTAGATCCGTGAGACCTACACCCTCAGCTCCCCCATCCCGTCACCGAGCATCGCACGTGCAGCCGCCCCATAATGACAATACCCGGACTAAGGTCTGTGCCTGCGCGGTTAGAGCTCTGACTGTCGTGTTCCTCCAAGTCCTTAATATTGTCTGCCTAATCCAGCTTTGAAAACGGAGGCTCGGAAGTTGAGCAACTTGCCTAAAGTGTCACAGCTGGCTAGGGGGAGAGCAAAGAAATGTGAGTGTGTGTGTAGTTTCCACACTGTGACTATTTGTTAAGAGACCGCATGGAAAAGCCTTGCTCTGCTGGACTTCAGAGTTTGGGTATCCTTTCTTTATAACTTTCTCTCACCCTCTGCTGCTCCTACTTCAAATGCCGGTTCTCAACTGGGGTCCCATATCATATTTACATTACGGTTCATAACTGTAGCAAAATTACAGTTATGAAATGTCAATGAAATAGTGTTATGGTTGTTGCAACATTAGGAAGATTGAGAACCACTACCTAAGCTTCTCTCTCTGCCCATGATTCGGGGAGCAGGGATTGGGGGCTAGGCGCTCAGGTAAACAGCGGGACTTCCTGGCTCTTACAATGCTGGACACAGGCATGCTGCGTGACGGATTGCTGTTTGGAGGACAAATGGAAGTCCAGGACAGCAGACATCCCCCTCCTCCCCTCAGGACAGTGGTTGGCACATTCACAGAAATGACAGTGTTTGGGAAGGTTTGTTAGTTCCCCTCCAGCTCTGACACAGAATTGCTCCATCTGTGTATTCAAGGGTTAGGTGATTGGTGCAGCCAAAGGTCTGCACAATGGAGAGAGTGCACCTAATTTTCTGTAAAAGTTTGGTGAGTTTGGAGTATGCATCAAAAGCTGAGAGCAAACATCTGCTTTCCCCTCCTAACTTCCTGCAAAGAAAGCTGTGCAGACAGCCAGGCCAAAATGACTCAGGAAGCAGTGCAGCCACCTTCTAACTCATTTATCTAAAAAATGTTGGGGGGGGGGGGTGTACACTCTTACACACACTTCTGAGTGTATGTCTGTGTACTGCATGTGTGCAAGTGCCCTTAGAGGCCAGCAAAGAGCATCGGATCCGCTGGGGTTGGAGTTGCCTGAAGCTGCTAACTGCCAGGTGTGAGTGATGGGATCGGCCCAGGTCTTCTGAAGGAAGCGCTCTAAACCTTTTGGCCTTCTCCCCAACCCCCATCTTGTTGCTGCCTGAGAGTGAAACCAAGTATCTTCACTGCAGACATGGCAGCTTAGCTGTGTTATCAAGGCCTTTAACTGTGTGGAATTGTGGCTAAGGCCAATAGATGGTTTCGAGTTCAAGCTAAGAAGGCTAATAGTCACTTTTGCGCCCCCCCCCCCAACTCATTGTTAGGAATCTATCAATGTGTGAAGCTTATGTATCCCTGTGCTCGTGGGGGGAGGGGTGTACACACCCAGGTACTTTATCTGTACAAAGTTCAAACTTACTGTTTAGTTAATACTATTAATTTGTAACATCATTTCATAGACTTTGGTATAGACAATCTGTGAGATGATTTTTTTCCTGGAGCTGAGGACCAAATTCAGGGCTTTGTGCTTGCTAATTATGCACTCTACCACTAAATTCCCAACCCCAACTTGATTCTTTTGAGTGGACTGAGTATGTCCAAAATATTCTGTTGTTGGCTGGGTAGTGTTTTGTCATTTTGCAGGCTAGCACCACCATCTCAAGGAGAAATCAATAATAGTTTTTTGTTTGTTTTTAGTATGGATCCCCCTGCTCTGGGACTGCTTAAACTACCCAGGCTCAGAGTTGAGCCTGCAGATGGAGCGTGTACAGGCTGTCTCATCACCTGAGTGCCTGGGGTGCTTGTCACCATCTGTACATGGCGGTGGGGGTGACGTAGCAGGGCCCACATCTGCATCTGGCACCATCCTTGAAAGCGGAAAGTTTCTAGCATGAATCCATTGCAACTGGAAACAAATTTGATTGATTGATTGACTGATTGATTGTGTGGTTAGATGAAATTATGTGCAAGTTGTAGGCAGTTATGAGCCACCTGGTGTGGTTACTGGGAAATAGACCTGGGTCCTCAGGAAGAGCAGTAAGTGCTCTTAACCACAGAGCCATCTCTCCATGCCTTTCAAACTCTTTCCACAGAGTCTAACTTTCTAATCTATGGTTTAATTTCTTGAATGGCAGTGACCACAGGGAAGGACTGCTGAGGGCAGGTAACTGACCAACAAATTAGGAAGTAGTTAGCATTGATTTAGTGTGGTTGTCCATCGCAGACACATCATCTCTTAGACCCAAAACTTGCCAAGTACAGAACTGCCCAGGTTGTCACCTTGAACACAGAGAGATACCTCCGGAGGTTGTGAGGACATAGCAGCCTCACACTGCATGGTAAGCCCACTGTGTCTGGACCTAAGAGGCCCCAGACGGTGGGGCTAGTTCACCTGCCCAGCCCCAAAGGAGCCAACTGCACAGTAAACCCCACCTCCATCCCAGGGCTGGGAACGGAGCCAGGGCAAGTACGCAGCCACTGAGCTGTGTCCCTGGCCTAGACCTTTGCTTAACTTCTCCAAAGTACAGTAGTTTTAACCAACAGCCTGTTCTCCAGTTTAATAATGTGATTATCATTGTTAATCTTTAGCCAGCGTTAAAGGTTTGTCACCAATTCGCTCAGGGAGTTCGTTCCCTGTTCATTTTCTATGAAATTTCAGAGAATTATTTTTTAAGCCAATAATCAAACATGTTTTGGCATATATCTAAAAGTTTGAGATTGAGTGTATTTTGAAGAAAGTTTCTTAGACACTTGTGAGGATCCTGGGAAAGCTAGAGCAGCCGGTCTCTCTACCAGCAACCACCAGTGGGGGCAGCAGCTTCCTCTCTCCAGCAGGCTTGCTCAGTGACCTCACCTTTGGTACTTTCCATTTATGAGGTCAATGCAGCCTTCTAGTTGATGATCCTACAGACTCTAGACTAGCCCGGTGTCCAGTTTCTTCATCAGAAAAATGAAATTTAGAATGAAAAGTAATTTCCACTCTGAGGGGTTATAGAATCCACACTCCAACCCAAGTCATGTTAGTTTGGTCTGATTCCCATTCTGTTTGATTTGATTCTCAGGGTCACAAACTGTGGAGCCTCCCTAGGCAGGTCCAGCCTGGAAAAACAGGCCAGTGACAGCGGGGACAATGAGCTAGAGCATCGCTGCAATATTTACACTACTCTGGTTTGGGCCTTTCTTTCACTCTGGGTCATTTGGTTTTTGTTTTAACTTTTTTTTTCCAACTGTGATTCCCAGGTTGGACTTAGGATGTTCCCAGTGTGCCTCTAACAAACTAGGTTTAGTTCAGCTCCATTCTGTCATACCCTCTATGATGCTGTCCCTTAGCCACAGACATTTCTCAAGGGAGAAGAGTCTTGGCAGCAAGTGAATTAGGTTCATGTCTGAGCACTGCTGGGTTAAGTGAATGAATTGCCTTTCTGTGCTGCATGAGGGTAGTGGAGGTTCCATGGTGTGAAGTTATCATCAGTAGAGGCCTTTTTCTAATACCCTCCCTAGCTCCCAAGTAATTGACGCCAAGACCTATTAAATGTATTCAACAAGCTTTAAGCACTGCAACTGGCAGCTATTTATCTATGCTAACTCAATTATGCTAGTCTGGCTACTTCCCAGCCTCAGGCTCTTTCTCACTTGCCATCTCAGCCTCGCCTTGCCCTTCTGCTCCATCTCTATGTCATCATGCAGCTCCTGACGGAGGACCCCACTCTCTTCCTCCTTTCTTGACCTGAGACCCGCTGGCTGGGAACAGAAGTCCTGTCCCCACTCCTCTCTGTCAGCTCTCGGCCAATCAGAGACAGTTGGGGAGCATGCTTTACACAACTTGATGCCCACGTCTGGACTGCAACCAGAAGTCAGCATCTGAATGCACAGTACACAGGACCATCCCCCAACTCTGCGGTTTAGATGGGGGTGACATGAGGGCAGCTTTCAGAGGACGTGGCAGCAAACGTTAGGACTTACTGGGAGGCAGAAATCCACATTTATAAAGATTCTTAAGATGTTGAATAGGATGTATCCATTCTCCAAGATTGGCTAGAGCTGAGATTTGTGATGCCCACAAGCACAAATTTCTGTCTTCGGCCCAGCAGCAGGTCTCATGTACACACACACACCCTCCTCCTCCATCTAGGCCTCAAGTTACACAACAGCTGGCAGAGGATTGGGCGAGTGTGGCACAGAGCAGGATTTCAAGTCAATTCGAGTCACTTGCCCACTGGTTGACAGTGCCCTCCGCAACAAACTTAACCTGGAGGCACGGAGGGGGGGGGGTGTGAAGGAAGCACCCAGGGCCTAGGTGTCAAAGGCTGGCCTTTCCCTCACAAACAGCTGTATGGTGTCAGACAGGATTCCTCCCTAGAGGGAAGGCAGAGGTTTTCACACAGAATTGCTCATGAAGATTGGGACATGTACTGTTGTAAACATGAGGAATCTGATTCCCCTGTTACCCAGTGAAGCAAAGAGCAGGGGATAGAGTGGTTGAGAAAAACGAATTTCACTGGCTGCAAGACTTCCACACAGATTTCTTCCTGCCAGGGGCTGCAGATACCAAAAAAAAAAAAAAAAAAAAAGACTTGGCATTTCTAAGGGGTGTAACTTTTAGAGCCAGGTGAGTGCCTAAATGCTCACTAATTCTTACAGTAACCAGTTCTCTTGGTGTGGTTTCTGTGTGGACTGCTGGTCATCAGGGATCCCAGTCCTTTGGGGATCCCATAACATCTAAAGAAACATTATGGTCAGGTCAGATGAGGAGTGTTGTTCTTTGATATTTTCTTGTCTTCAAATAAGAATAATTGTATTGGCTAATTACCATTCTTCAGAGAGAATGACCTGACTGAGATGTGCAGGACAGGCTTCTAAGTGCCAGGAGCAAAGTAACCCCGTCATTGTCTCAGGTTCCACCGGTGCTGGGAGGCAGCTGACTCCATTGGCCGCGCCGTGCTACCGGCTTCTTCCAGCCCCTCATTTTGGTTTGCATGTTGAACGCAGGTTGAGCCCATTGCAATATGGAGTAGTTCTGATCTGTGTGTGGGTTCAAACACCAGTCTGTGCTATCCCAGACTCAGGTTGACTGTATGTGACATCTTAAGGATGTTGCATGGTCACACAGATAGTGCAAAGGTTACCAGGCTACAAGCCGTCTCCATTTCCAGCCTTCTGGGCAGAAAACAGGTTCTACAGTCCCTTTCTTTGAAAAGAGCAACACGTGTCTAACACTCCTGGCTTCCCTAGTGCTTATCTGTGAGCACAAGAACCTCAGTGCCTCCTGCAGCCTCCTGCTCTGCAGAAACCCCAGTTCAGCCCCCAGCACCCACACAGCAGCTCATAGCCGCCTGTAATTCCAGTTCTAAAAGCAGCACAGTGCTATAAGTATTAGTGGTCCTTCTAGCTGACATCCTAAGTTGTTTGTGAGATGCTCTGAGAGTGAATAACTGGTAAAAAGCTAATGGTTATCCACAGGCAAGTAGCTTGTAATCACTTTGATTCTTACATCTCATTTTTTGTCTGTTATAAAAAGTGCTAATTCTAAGGATTAAAATAACTCATAAAAAGATCCTTTAATAAGAATTAATTACTCAACTGACCAGTGAATCAAGCATTGATGGAATAGATTCAATTCAAAGTTAACCCCCAGTTGGTCAAAAATCCAGGAATTATAGTTAGCTTTTTTTTTTTAAAGACAGGGTTTCTCTGTGTGGCCTTGGCTGTCCTGAACTCACTTTGTAGACCAGGCTGGCCTTGAACTCACAGAGATCCACCTGTCTCTGCCTCCCTGATGAGTGCTGAGCATGCACCTCCCTGCAGCTCAGTTCAGCTTTTGAAATGCACAGTGAGACCCTTTCCCAAGTCTCTCTGCTGTCTGCTGTGGGCTGGCTGGCTTGGTTGCCTCACTAGTTCTCTATCCCAAGACTTCTTCACACTGAAACATGAGAAATCTGCCGATGTGGTATGTGAACCCCAACACATTTGTTCCCCCTCTTCAGTCCTGAAACCATGCTTCTTCTGGCTGCTTTAGTGAGTGTCACAGGCATGGGGTGTGGCCGTTTCCCTGATACTCCTGCATCCTTGCGGGTTGTCTAGAGGGATTTATTTCAGCAATCTGGAGAACTGTCAGCTCCTGAGGTGGCTGTGAGGAGAATGTACTCTCAACCCATTGTCTCCCATCTCTCCGGGGTACCTCTCATTTGCCTCCAGTGTATCAAAGCTAAGATGCTCTTGAACATTCTTTGTTATTGTATCCAGTCTGTTCATTTGAGGTATGGCTTTTTGTTTTTCATTGTCCATCTCCATCTGCAGTTTGGAAAGTGCATCTCCTCCACATCTGGAACTAGCTGTGGCTACACGACCATCCATGCCATCCCTGGATCCGCACGAGGCTGAGCAACAGAATGCCTTTCCTCAGGCACACAGCAGCCTCTGCCCGTTAACTCATGCATTGGGCAACCAGCACAGCTGATTATCACAAACCTCTAGTTTCCTGGTTCAAGAATACTCTAAAAAGTGGTTTGAACCTTGCCCAGTCTCAATCTTCAGGACAAGTCTGTGACGACAGCCATTGGACATCCACCTGTTAACTAAATGTTCATGAATCCAAGTCCATCCTGTTACCTCACCCATCCCACTCCTGTCCCCTCCCCACCACCACCTTCCTTTCTCTCCAAAGATATGAGTGTGTGACATTCCCAGTCAGGCTGACCAGTCACTGCCAAGTGCGCACCCCACCTCTGTGTGTCTCTCAGGCCAGTGCACGGGTCTCCTGTGCCACTATTCGGGTGCTGGTTACTCACGCTGTTTCAGTCTGACCAAATGAGCAGGAGGAAGGAGGTATGGCCACAGTCCTGTGCAGCAGCCTGCTTCCATGGCCCACTCTGAACCCACAGTGAAGCTGGCCCAGGCGGCAGCAGTCCAGCCTTGCTTCCTCTCCTCCACCTGACACACACACTGTCCCTGAGTACCAAGTACAAGAGCCAGTCCTGTTCTTGCCCATGGCTGACCCAAAGGAACTTGGGAGTTAGGGTGGGGTTGAGGTGTGGGGCAGGAGTGAGTGGGAGGTCAGTTTTGGTGGGGTTTTTGGGTTGTTATTTATTTATTTATTTATTTATTTATTTATTTATTTATTTATTTATTTATAATAAAACCCAACCAATTCCTGAAGAAAAAGTGGAGAATGTCAAAACTCTGCTTGGAGGTAAAAAAAAAAATTTTTAAGGGGTTTGTATAATTGACCATAGTAAATAATTGAACTTTATCTGGCTTGATGTCAACGTGTCTGTCGGGACTGCTGAAGTGCTAGTGAGCTGGTGGATGTTCATGTTCAGGGAGTTGGAGGCACAAGTTTCTGCCTCCACTTTGTGCCAGCAGAAAGCCGCTTGGACTCATGCTGACCAGTCCTGTTTGTTCCCTTTGCCACACGAATAAACCACACATTTAGTTAAGACCTGAAACAAGTTTATTTTTCTCTCGGTGTGCAGGAGGTCAGAAGCCTGACCAGGGCAGACCTCCACCCAGAGACCCCAGGAGGAGCCCCTTTGCCTCTGGAATCTCCTGTGCTGCACAGCTGTCTACCCAGCCTCATTTCATTCAGCTCTACCTTGTTTCTGTGCTTGTTTATCTAGCCCCCATTGTGACTCTGGACCTACTTGGATAATCAAAGTCCTCTCCTGTCCTTACAACCTGGAGCTGAAACCCCCAGCCAAGCCCCAGAACCATGAATGCAGCATTTTCCTAGCTCCTGGGAACCAGGCTGCCCGAAAGGACAAGGTCATCCGTGGGCTTTGTGGTTTCTGAGGTTTAGCAGTTTAGCCTGGAGTGTGCAGGCAGAGCTGCCCTCTGCCTTTCCTCTGTAGGTCAGGAGTGGCCTCTGAGAATCTTGCCTCATCTGTCAGATGTCCGTACTGTGTGGGAAGGACACTGCTGTGGGAAATGATCTGGCTTCCTCCAGCACTGGCCTGAGGGGAGAGTGTGTGTTCTTCGGCATCCAGGACATCCCTATGTTTAACTGAAACAAAAAATGTTCACTTCTGGACCATCTTTGTTCCTTAGAGAGGACATTTCACAAGGCCTCTGCAGTGTTCCTTCTGTTGGGCTCTCTGAGGTTATGGTGTTGGAGAACTTCTAGTGCAGTGGACAAGTTCTTATTTAAAAAGAACAGTGTACCTCAGAGACACCAGTTTTCTATAGATATTAACTGATTTTATCACTAACAACAACAAACAACAGTAATAACAACAAAACACTAAAAGAGACTGGTGAGAAAAAGTGATGTGGATGGTGTCCCCTCTCCCCTTCACCCATGTCACCTGACAGAGTAGTTCCTTTCCTCAAGTCTCAGTTTCCCTGTCTGTCTGATGAATTTGTTGGATAACTCATCTGTAAGATCCAGTACAGTTCTTATGCAATACTACCACAAAGTATCCGTTCTTTTATAATGTTGGTTACAATTTAACCAAAATGTTGCTTGTACTGAACACATTGGGCAAAGTTTGTTGTTAAGAGCTGGACTTCTGTGAAAGCTACATATAAAACTTTGTCTTGTTGTTCGTATCAACCATAAAGGAGAAAGAATGTGGGGGAAACTAGATATCCTGTACCCCTGGGGAATATTTGGCTCTAGCCTTGGGGGACATCACAGGGAGGACAGGAAGGGAGCATCGCCTATACAGCCCCATGTAGAGGATGGTCCGGTGCCTGCCTATCAAGCTGAATGCTTGTGCCCAGATCACTTTTGGAGCCACAGGTCCAGTTAGCCTCTGCCAGGTGTATCGTGTGAGCATCTAAAAGACCAATGTGTGTTTTCAAAGCTCTCCTCCACATGATGGATCCTGTGGTTCAGAGTTTCTGTCTTGTAGGAATAAACTAAGCAGGGACCCGCCATCTTTGCTCTTGGGAGTCTCTGAACCTTTGAACCACCCCCCCACACACACACACACACTTCAGCTGGGCCTCTCACAGTAGTTATCAACTATTACTACCGGTAAGGCAGGGCAGACGGGCCTGAGGTGCAGCTTTGTGCTCAGGACCCACGCTCTTGGTTCCCCTCTGTGTGGAGACTGCTGAGCTGCCTCGGCCGAGCTCGGCAGCAGAGTCTAGAAGTGTTCCTACATATACACTGGGGTTTTTATTTTACTGTTTGTGGGTTATCTAAATAATCCAGGTCTCCACACAGTGACATAGCCTTTTGATGTCCACAAGTCCCCATTTACGCTCTAGCTACCCACGATCAACAATGGTCCAAAAATATTGAATGGAAAATTTCAAAATCAATGAAATATTTTGAGAGAGAATGCAATCACAATGTGTATGTTGTTACGTATATTGTTTCACTGTTAGATGGTGCCAACTTCCTGCTGTGCCTAATTTATCAATTAACCTTATCCTAAGTATATATGTATTAAAAAAAAAAACATTGTACATGGGGATCCATACTATCTGTGGTTAAAGGTATCCACTGTGGGGACTTGGTCCCTTCAGATGGGGGAGATTACCATATGTCTCTGTCCCTGGCTTTAACATGCACGACTGCTTATATTTGTTCTCATTTATACTTTGGGTCTGTTCTGTATTATAATCTTATCAGGCTGTTCAGTGGAGGTATACTTCCTGGTTCATCGTAGTAAAGGAGAGCAGGACGGGGCGGGGGGGGGGTCGTGTGGGGGGGTCTAGCCAGGCAGAGAAGGGAGGTCTGCCTTAACATTGCGGAGAACAGTGGCGTTTAATGCTGCAGCTCAGCCACACTGGGGAAAGAAGCTTATGCCGTGAAGCGGACCTGCATCCCTGTTTCCTTGGAAACAGTGTTTTGGATGTTGAGTCCAGAATTTCTGTAATGTGAAGTCCTGTGCCCAGACAAAGCCCAGCGACTCCCACGCCAGGGAGCAGGGGTAGTGGGCTCCAGTCTTACTTTTCAAATAACAAAATCTCCGAGCATCTGTGATTACACAAAACCAAGGTCTGTCCGCTAGGAAGGGGCGTCCCTCAGACACGGTGCTGTTGCCACTTTGAAGCTGGGAGAAAAGCTGTTTCCTGTTGGCGCCCCACCTACTTTTATCTGGGTCTGTTGTCCCAGCCCGTTTTATCAGTAGCTGGATTTCACTCTCTCACTGCCACCACCAGCTGCTTCAGGCTGACACATTCAATTCTGATCCAGTCATCAGTGATGTGTTTGTTATTTGGGGGTTTTGATAAGGACAAATTATAGGGTGACCTAGCATTTGCACTGGATTCCTTAATGTTCCTAAAAATTTGTGAAACACTAAAGAAAACCATGGTTAGAACTAATGTTAGAAGTTGGCGGGGGGGGGAGTATAAGAAAATTATTTTGTATGAAGCCTCCATAGTGACTGGATCCTCTGACCCACCATCATCAGAGAGGTCATCCCAGAAAATCATCATCATAAGGGAAGAAAGCCCCAGACAAGGTATTTCATGTAATGTTGAGAACTAAAGCAAAATGCTACTAAAGGGTTATTGCAGGTCCAAAGAGAAGATCTGATGCCTCCAGAGGGATTGTCATGAAACAAATGTGGATGAATATTCAAGAAGCGAGTGGAAAGATTGAAGAGCCAGTTGGGGTGGGGATAGGGTGACCTGCTGGGAAATAGTGTCCTCTGGCTGTGATGGGCAAATTCCACACTCATACTCCCAACAGTATGGTTGCCTGAGCGAGACCATGCCAGTCAACATTCTAGATGAGAGACAGGCTCATTAGCTGCTGAGGGTGTCTTCAGGTGAACCATGTGATAAGTTGCCCAGGCCCTAGGGGTTAGTACTATACCTGCATACATGCAGGAAACAGTATTTGGACTTGCAATGGTTTTATATATATAATTGTGTGTGTGTGTGTGTGTGTGTGTGTGTGTGTGTAGCTTAATGCTGCATCATTCTGATAGGTTCAAATCATGACGGGAGAAAGAAGTTTGCATTGTGAAGTGGACTGCGTCCCCTGTACTCATGATGCTGTAGCATTAAACTCCATATGTGTGTGTTTGTGTGTGTGTACAATTTGTAGAAGGACAGATCATAAATATGAGTGAGAGATGTAAAGGGGACACAGGAGAATTTGGGGAGGGATGAATATACTGAAAATGCATTGTATTCATCTGTGGAGTTCTAAAATAATTAAATGATAATTATTTTAGATTTATTTATTATGTATACAGTGCTCTGCCTCCATGTACACCTGCAAGCCAGAAGAGGGCACCAGATCTCATTGTAGATGCTTATGAGCCACCATGTGGTTGCTGGGAATTGAACTCAGGACCTTTGGAAGAGCAGCCAGTGTTCTTAAGCTCTGAGCCATCTCTCCAGCCCCAAATAATAAAATTTTAAAAATAGCATGTCAAATTTTTATATGCCTGTAGAAGGAATTTCTGAAGACGGTGTTCATTGTTACATTTGAGGCCAGATTGTGGAAGTTTTTCTTTGTTATTTGCACAGTAAGCTTGTGGTTTTCAGTAATTAATTATTGGTATGTGTGTGTGTGTGTGTGTGTGTGTGTGTGTGTGTCTGTGTAAGAGTATGTGCGTGTGTGATGCATGTGGGAGGGGGTTAGGCCCACACAATGGCACTCAGGGGAAGTTGGAGCACAACTTTGTAGAGCTGATTCTCCTACCTTGGGTGTGGGTCTCAGGAGCTGAGCGCAGGTTGCCGCGCTAGCACGGCATGCCTTTACCCACGGAGCCGTCTTACACACAGGTTACATGTGTAGTCACAGGTCACCTCACTCGGCTTGTCTTTCCCTTTTCAGGATCTGGGACAATGTCTGGGGAAGTGCCACCCAACATTAACATCAAGGAGCCTCGATGGGACCAGAGCACGTTCATCGGCCGTGCCAGTCACTTCTTCACTGTCACTGACCCCCGGAACATCCTTCTAACAAACGAACAACTAGAGAGTGCCAGGAAAGTGGTGCATGACTACAGGTGATGTCAGCGTCCGGTTTTCTGACCTGCCGCGTAATGGATCGTTGTGTTGGTTGTTTTAAAACTACTTCGTGATTTTGCAGCATCTTTTTTTCCAGCAAACTACTGCCTACCACAATAAGTGAATAAATAATAAAAAGGAGGACCGAGTGGATCCCAGAGCTGACCCTTACCACAGCGTGCCAGTGTTCGATGCAACTTGATGGCCTGTGTGTGAGCTCTCTTTCCCCGGCATCCAGCATCCTTCTGTCTTTGGGTAGAAACAGCGTCGTCATTCAATACCCTGGCTCCTGATAACTAGGCTAAGCCTGTGCTGCTGAGAACAGCCCCCGTGAGCAGCCTTCCCAGGCATCATATTCAGATGGGAAGGATTCTGACTGGAGTTCAGGGGGTGCAGGTGGAGAGGCACCCCATCGTAGAGCCACACAGGAGCTAAGAGGATGCCACCTACGCAGGAGATGCTCTGTCCTCCACAGTCACCGAGTCCCTGCCCGGGCCTTTACCCAGTTCTGGTAGAAACCACTAGAAAAAAGGTCTTAATCAGTATGGGACATGACAGGCTCTTTTCTTGTTATTACTCCATGAACAATACAGCCCACCTGTACAGGGCACTTGTATTTCTTGGGGGTGTAGCAGGCAAGCTGGAGATGGTATCAGAGTATGAGCAAGAACAGAGACATGATGCTCCCTGCCTAAGTTCAAGCTACTTGGGAGGCTGAGGCAGGGGACTCACTAAGCTAGCACTCGAGACAAGCCTGAGGAACATCTCAAAAATAGCAAGGAATGTATGCAATTAAATACAAACAAACAAATATGCATCCTATAGAAAATGCCCTAATCTCAGAATTTGTAAAAATGCAGGAAAAATGTGGCTGGAGGCATCAGGTAGGAGCAGGACCAGGGCACCCTAATCTTCACTATCTGAAAACACTTCAAAGTGAACATATTAAAAAGATGAAGCAGTGCATCTTGCAACTGACAATAACCTAATCGACTCGAAACCTACAACAAACGTGAGGAAGGGGCTGCCCTAGTCCTCGGACAGTATTGGTGTGCACAGTGACAGCAAGTCACCTGCATCAGGACACCCACAAAATATGGGGCGGGGGAGACAGCTCATCGGTTAAGAGCACACACTTCTCTTATGGAAGACTGAAGTTTGGTACCCAGAGCACACATCAGGCAGCTCACAAACACCTGTCAACTCCAGCTCTAAGGGATCTAACAATCTGGGTGCCTGTACTCATGTGCGTGTACACACACACACATACACACACACAGACACAGTGTGTGTGTGAGAGAGAGAGAGAGAGAGTGAGGGCAGCTGGCTTAGACGTGTGTGGCAACTAAAATAAATAGCCTGAGTAACTAGAGCACCTCAGCCGGGCTGGAGGTGGCCATGACACTTCTCTCCCCATAACAGTTCCCATCAACACAGCAGTGATCAGCTCTAAGCCTTAGAAAATAACTGCAAGGTTTCCCCTAGAAGAATACTGACTGCAAGGAAGGCATTTTTATAAAAGGAGAAATAGAAGGAACACACTTTTCCCGCCAGCAATTAAGGTGGGCTGTCATTAAACTGGTGAGCATGGTCCTCGCCCTAGGTTAAAGCAGGAGCACAGCAGAAAGCTAGCAACCAAGCCTGATGCTCCTCACACCTCAGCTGATGAAAACCAGCTAGCCGGAAGGATGGCTCAACAAATCCCACATTTTCATACTTACGGTAAATCCCTACTGCTTTCAAAGACAGACTCTGGGCAAAAGGCAGAGGGCATAGCTTTTGCTGCCACAACATACAGCTTGGATCCTAGAACCCTGAACGGGGCAGGGAGGGAAACAAGAAAGGACAGACACACGTACGGGAAAGCGCAGGCAACCTGGAACACTGGGTGATTATTAGGTACAGGCAGAGGAGGGGCAAGCTGGTGGAGGTAGGAGGTCTCCGTAGATGAGCAGTCTGAGGCGGTAAACATCCTGGAGGAGGAGGCCCAAGTCTTCATGCACACTGTAGCCCATCCCTTGTCATCCCTCCTGAGCCTAACCCATGTGGGGATCTGGCTTTTCCAATTTCTCCTAGAGTCAAGGCCTTGGTCTTTGTTCTATACATTCTCTCAGAGCATCTTCCACATCCTACAAATTCAGTCACATGCAAAGGACAAATGTCACAAAAACGTTTAACATTGTACATGGCTGTTGCTTTAGCAGATTCACTCATGTATTTCTAAATCTTGGTTTGGGGAAAATTCTGTTATGAAGGTTTATTCCCATATCCTTTGTAAATGGAAACAGAGGAACAACTAAAATCCCAGTCTTAGGAGAGAGATATTTTAAACCCACACTGTGGAGTACCCTGTAATGTTCAAAGGATGGTAATGTGCCCCTTGTGTGGAGGCTCACACTCCTTTGAAGGTTCTCGGGGAGGATCCTCCTTCCCTCTTCCAAGGTGCCAGTGGCTCTGGGAATTGTTGGCCTCCCTTGGCATCTGGGTGCATCATTGTACTCTCTGCCTTCTCTGTACATAAGCACTATTCTTGGCTTTACAGACCACTTATCCAATAGGATTTCACTTTGTCTAATCTTGTCTGTAGAGCCACCCTATTCTTGGATGTGGATATAAACTTGGGAGTTACTATTCAACCCAGTGTAGGTGGTTTAGAAGAATGTTATATAAACAGGGACAGAAATAGTCGTAGAATATTTCTGAGTAAAAGCCAAGGTTAATGAGCATCTGGTTTGGTGTTATACCTTAAACACACTGAAAGACTGAAAAAGTATTTGCCCGAATGTTGCCAGTGGCAAACAGTAGATAAGCCTAGGGTAATTGCATGCTCCATTAAATCTGAATATTTTCTACATTTCTGACAATGAGAAAAATCTGACAAAGTATGCACCAAGCCTTTTATTTGCACCAAAGCCTTTTATTTGCATCTCAGTTTGCCAACTGCAGATTTAAAATAAAGTTATAGCCTTGAGTGCCATAACATTGGTCTGATGGTTAGAAAGTTTGCCAAGTTCAGATGGCATTTCTAATATCATTTAAAACAATGAATACTTTCAAGTTGAATGCTCCTTGGTGGGCATGTTACTTTGTTATTTTCCAAATTACAGATAATTGAGATGGGCGGGTGTGAGAAGTTCGCAGTAGGAGTGTTCTTGTTCTCACGCTTTAGGTTGTATGGGTGTGTCAGGGATGGAGCCCATGTCAGAGTGTATGAGGCTGTGGGTTCACTCCCCAGCACCTGAAACACACAAATAATTCAACAAATTACCGCCCACACTCTAACAGACCTGCCAGGTCCCATAGGTTTAGCAAGATGTCACAAACCGTAGAGCTCATGGTGAAATATCTCAACAGAGCCGTTTTTGGTCATCTTCTAGGCAAGGAATAGTTCCCGCCGGCCTCACGGAAAATGAGCTGTGGAGAGCCAAGTACGCCTATGACTCGGCCTTCCACCCGGACACGGGTGAAAAGATGACCCTGATAGGGAGGATGTCGGCTCAGGTCCCGATGAACATGACCATCACTGGCTGCATGATGACCTTCTACAGGTGAGTGACAGGATGTCCACACAGCAGCTGCAGAGTGTCGTAATGTAAACTCTAATAAAGTAAACGTCACAGTGATTATGTTTAACAAGAACAATGAATTCACCTGACAGTGTGTGTCGGGACATGTTGTGTCCCATAAATTTAGTCAATAAGAAAATAAAGTAAAATGTGGGGTTGGCGAGACCGTTCAGCAAGTAAAGGCGCTTGCCACCAAGCCGGGACACACAGTTCGATTCCGGGAAACCGCTCAGTGGATGGGGGGAGCCTAATTGTTGCATGTCATCCTCTGAGCTCCACACACGTGCACGTGCGTGTGCATACAAAATAAATAAAAATTCAAATTAAAAAATGTGAAACAAAGTAGAACATATCACCGCGGAACCTAAGATGGAAGTGGGTGTTATAGCTTACCCCCATCATCACAGCTCTTATGAGGCTGAGACAAGAAGATTTTGAGGTCAGCCTGGCTATATACTGGAATCCTAGTACACAGGAGACCAAGGAACTCAGGGGCCATTGAGTTTGAAGCCACTCTTGGCAAGCAAACTAATAATAAAATAATGATAACAACAACACAATCCACTGTATTTAAGCTTGTGTTTTGCCTCTGACGATGCTAAGTAAGGAGACAGCTAAATAAGGCACAGTGCCTGAGAGAGCTCAACATGCTGCTCTCACAGAGGACCCCGGCTCAGTTCCCAGCACCACACGGTGGCTCACAGCTTCCTTTAATTCCAGTTCCAAGGGATCCAACACCTTCTGGTAAGCACTGTAGACACACAGTGCACACCTGTACATGCAGGCAAACCTGCACCTAAGATAAACATAATCAGAGCCTTTTTATAAAGATACTAAATAATACCTTTGTTTAAAAGGAAGTCAATGTCTTCCCTAAGTCTGAAGCCCTTAAGAAAGTGACATAAGAAAACCATCTAGAAACAAATTCTCCTTCTCTTTCTCTCTGTAGACGCAAATTTAAAGTGTTTTTTTTTTCCTTTGTGACAGAAGATGTCCTGAATAGTTTTTGTTAACTTGACATAAGCTATAGTCAATAGGGTAGGGAGACTTTCAATTGAGAACAATCTCATCATAACTGTGGGCAAGTCTGTCAGGCATTTTCTTGAGTAATGATTGACATGGGAAGGACTAGCTCACAGTGTGTCATGCTACCCTGGGCTGGTGGTCTCGGGTTGTGTAAGAAAGCAGGCTGAGCAAGTCGTGAGGAACAAGGCCATACGCGGCATTTCTCCAAGGCCTCTGCTTTAGCTCCTGCCCTGACTTCCTTCGGTGATGGACTGGGAAGTAGAAGTGAGAGCTGAAATAAACCCTTTCCTCCCCAAGTCGCTCTTCATCGTGATGTTTGTCACAATAGAAACCCAAAGACAGGAGCCCTGTGAACACGATGGTAAGGAAGCTGGGTGTCAGAGTGGACGCTCTGGCTGCAGGAGCTCCTGAATCTGCAGCCCAGGCTTCTTCCTTCCCTTCCTTGCTGGTAGTTGGTGTTAGCATTTTTTTTTCCTGAGTTGATGGGTGCTCACTGGTGTCGGCGGGTGTGCGACTCCTCTCTCTGTTCTAGGACCACTCCGGCTGTGCTTTTCTGGCAGTGGATAAACCAGTCCTTCAATGCTGTTGTCAACTATACCAACAGGAGCGGCGATGCTCCCCTCACTGTGAAGTAAGGCCACGGGCTGACCTGTCCTCCACGAGTCCTTGCTCCTTGATCACCAGCGCATTTATATGCACAGCTTGCTCTGTGCAGTATCTCTCCTGCTTCCTCTGTATCAGGATCGCTGTCTGCTTTTGTCTTGCCTTCTCTGACATCATTTGTCCTATTAGTTGGATGATGCTATCTCTCTTATACCCTGAGCTCAGGACCCTGCAGAATGCCTACCGGGTAGCCCTCAGGTCTGGCTTCTGTTAAAAATCTCTTCTGTGCCATCAGTCTCCACACAGAATGACGGGACTTCGCCATGCAGTGACCTTTGTAGACGCTTTACGTTAAAAGCACCTCATTCCTGAGTCCAAAGAAAGCAATAAGCTTACGAATTTGTCTCCTGTTTCAGAAGATTGGGGGGAAGGGCAAGCTGAGACTGATTAAATAAAGCTATAGATATAACCCATACAACACTTAAAAGAGAAGCCATTTTCCTCTGTATTTTGGAAAATTGCCTTTGACTCTCAGTGTTCTGCTGTCATCAGATGGAGCAAAGGCCCCTGAGCCCCGTTAGCAGCATAGCTCGGGATCAGATTCAGTGAGATCGCACTCTAAGAATGCCACTCTCTGCTTTCTCTGCATATGTTGATTTCCAGTGCTTATGATTTGCGCAAAGGTGCCCCAGACACAACCCGGAGCCTTTCCTGTGTCTGTAGCTTTCCACTCACAGCTCTGCTCTTCCTTCACCTACTGCAGGTGCCCATCTGCATGTCTGCTTGTTTGGGGTGCGGTCCATTGCTTTAGGGGTGTGTTTGCTTTGTCTCTGGATTCGCACACTGATGGAGTGACCCAGATGTTGCTCTGCGGACTCTCCATTTCTGATTGTACACTTCCATCTCCCCAGCTTCCTCAGGTCATATGTTCATGATCCCTGATGTGCACCTGTCACTAACACAGAGTCTTTGTTCTTTTCAGTGAGCTGGGAACAGCTTACGTTTCTGCGACAACCGGCGCTGTCGCGACAGCACTAGGACTCAATGCCTTAACCAAGGTACTTTCGTTTTAGTTCCGTGACAAAGCATCTTAACCTTTTCTCACTCTGGGTGCCTCTGTTATTTCTCAAGAGTTCTGGTCACTTAACTTTCTTGTAGCCTTCATCAGCTGCATGTTTTAATTGCATCTGCTAGTGGATTGGGGAAGGGTTGTAACTAGAGCATCAGCCAAGACTGGTCTGTACCCATCTCTGCCTTAAACATGAAATGCCTACTATTTGGCTATGGGTTTCCATGTCTGCTACTACAACTTGTTATGCCAAAGTGGGTTGATATCCATGGAGATCTCCCATTCTCTGAGGAGAAAGGGAGAGGAACATAGAAGGAAGGTTAGGAGAAAGGACTGGGAGGAGAGGAGGGGGCAGCTCCCATGGGGATGTAAAGTAAATAATTAATTAATGAAAAAAATTGTGAAATGTGTTTCTCTAAAAAGTCCTCCCGATGTGGGGGAGGGGCTCTAATGTGCCTTGAAGAGGCAGAGCTGGCATCTGACATGAAAGTCGTGGCACTTGGGACTCTAAAGTCCGTGTGCCACCTAAGCTTAGCGATCCATGTGTCTGCGAGCGCTGCATTGTCTCAGCATGTCCTTGCTAGGGCACAGAAATAACTCTAAGCAGTGAATTTGAGGGACCCTTGGCCTGGCTTTGTGGAGCCAGCACTGCAGCGCTCTTAGGAGGACATAAGCTGTCCAGAAAAAGTAAAAGGATGCTTCTGGAATTATCTTCTCCACAGCGTGTCTCACCACTGATAGGACGCTTCGTTCCCTTTGCTGCTGTAGCCGCTGCTAACTGCATTAATATCCCGCTAATGAGACAAAGGTAAGGCAAAGAGTGCACCTGACAATTTCTCATAGCGGAGAGAGTAAATGAAATCTGATCTTTGCTTCGAAATACTCTGGGATGGGGATTGTAAGGGCGAGCCCATTGGGTTCTTTCTCATTAAAGTAAATGGAAAAATGCCTACAGGCTTAGAATGCATAGTCTTCCTATTTCAAAGTTATGTCTCTAACCTACATGCTCTACAAAGAGAGAGTTCTGTAAGATTGAGACCGGAGAGAAAGAAAACCAAAAGTTTCTTGGCTTTTCCTTAAAATTTTCTTATGCAGCTTAAGGTAATTTTAATCTTTGACAATTTTTTTCTTTTTTGGAAATAAAAGGAGAAGAAAGCATTCTGGACAGATAATAAAAAGAGGGCAGTAACAGGAGTTGGGCTTCTGGCATCAGAAACTGTAGCTAATGAATATCCAATGGGGCTATGTTGCAATAACTATCAACACTTGAGACTTGAGTTGACTCAGTGACATTATGTACTATATCTATTTCTGATTTAGAAAGTTGTTCAAATTTGTACATGAGCATAGAAATTAACCTCACCTTTGAGCTAGCACATCCACCCCTCAAATGATGCCATTATTGGAAAAGTACATCCTTCTGGAAAAAAAAAAGAGTGCTCTTGTTTTTTTCCCTTTGTGTCTATCACAAGAGGCTTGGAACCTGTTCATGATATTCAAAAATAGACTTATCAGTGCCAAAAATGACACATGAGTGGGAAACGGGATGAAGGAGGCAGTTGATCTTTCTCAACAAAGTCCTTTTTCAGGATGCTCCCTGAAGACATCTGTGAACCCCTTTACATGTGTTCTGCCCTTCAGGGAACTTAAAGTTGGTATTCCTGTCACTGACGAAAATGGCACTCGCTTGGGAGAATCGACCAATGCTGCAAAGCAAGCCATCACACAGGTGGTCATCTCCAGGATCCTCATGGCAGCCCCTGGCATGGGTGAGTGAGCTTGCTGGCTCTGCCTTATAGTCCATACCAAGCTTTCATGTATCCGTAAACAAAAGCAGCAAATGGCATTCCCTTTTGTGAAAATCACCTGATGGTGGAGCCAGCAACTGACTGAGTAAATAAAATATGTGGTACAAATGGGACATTCTTTACCCAAATGCTTGGGGCTTTCAGAAGTGTCTGAGATTCAGGATTTTTTTTAAGGTTTTGAAACATTGACATTATATAGCAAGCTCTCTTGAGGATAAGGCCCAAAGTTAAATTTGAGGGTTATTGATGATTCATATACATCTTACACAGGTGGCTTAAAAATAATTTTATGGGGCTGGAGAGATGGCTCAGAAGTTAAGAACACTGGCTGCTCTTCCAGAGGTTATGAGTTCAATTCCCAACAACCACATGGTGCTCACAACCATCTACAGTGAGATCTGGTGCCCTCTTCTGGTGTGTAGACCTCTACATACAGACAGAACATTGTATATATAATAAATCTTTTTTAAAGAAATGGATATGAAATATAAAAAATAATAATTTTATGCAATATTGCTAATGGTTTCATACATGCAAGAAACATTATGTATTGTTGATTTGTGTCCTGACTGCTGTCACATGAGTTGAGAGTGGTTGACAGTTCCACTTGGGGACATTGTTTGGTTCTCGACAAGTTTTTGATTTTGGAACATTTCAGAGCCAAGGATTTTTTGGTTAGGGATGCTTAACCTGCAAGTGAAATGGTGGTGAGAGCTAAGGGAAGGGAATTGGAGGGATGCTAGAAGCATGGCTGCCAGGCAAGGGGCCAGGTAGAGATGGTGAGTCTGAGGCAGAGCGGCCGTCAGCACAGAGGCACGAGCTCGCCTTGAGTGGGAGGCATTCGGCAAAGGCAGGTGCAGCTGGAGGAGAGAAAGGGCTTTAAGAGGCCTCGATCAGGGCATTCTAAGCTCCAACATTAGCCTGAGGACTAGAGCGCCATGTTTTGGATATGGTAATTATGTGAATATGGGTGCTGTGTGAGACTAGATTAAAGGGATGCAGCAGTAGTAGGTGGAGACGGTTTGGGAGGCTGTCTCAACACCACAAGCAGCAAGCCATGGCTAGTTGGACCAGAATGCTGTAGGGAGTGATGAGAAAATGCTTTCCACTGAAGTTTTCCTTGCAACATGGGACAATGGTAATGCTGAGGGCAGCTATCAGGAAATATGCACTTGGCAGCTGCTTTGTTATTTATGGTATGGGGTCAGCATGAGCAGAGAGAACATCTGTGTCATATGAAGACCCTTAAGACTCTCCTGTCTACCCAGTGGGTTGCTCAGAGGGCCTAGAGAAAGTTTTCATCCATTTAGAATCAAAGGGCCTGGGGGTGATGGCATTTTCTGCAGGAAAAGAAAACAAAGAAAGAAACCCAGGAACTATTGTGCTCGCATTTTTCTACCTAAGCTGGTTGTAAACAGCACTTGGCTATAAAAGATGCTCTCACATGAAGTGTGTCTGTTAGCTGCTGTCAGGTTTGCATGCTGATTGTTTGGCTATTGTCACATGATGCTCTGAGCTGGAGTAGTTGGGATGAGCAACAAAAGTTGGAGAAAAGATGCAGACAGGAAAACTAAGACACATTCTGCAGTTGACCCTGTGTGTACAAAGCTCAGCATCCAAAGAGACAACCTTCAAAAAGGAAAAGGCACATGGACTGAACACATTCAGGCTTCCTTGTTATCCCTCGACAATAGAGTGTAACTATTTGCATCTCATTTATGTTGTACGATATGCTACAAGTCGCCCAGAGATGACGGAAACTGTGAAGGCTAAGCTTTCATGCTCTCTGTACTCACAAAGAGTCCTGGACCCAGTCCCCTGTAGATACTGAGAGACAAGCAATATTGCATTTGAGCTAACTGGGGGAGCTCACCATTGTCTGACTGAACAGAGGAACCCCTCTGTACTCTCTGGGATGCCAGTGTAGTCTCTGGGGGTAACGAGGAAAACACAGTCCTGCCATGCACAAAGACTCCACTGAGTCCAAGACCAGCAGTCACTGCCAAAGAGAAGGCCGTGGCATCCCTAACACACCACTTGCTGAGCCCTGACTTCCAGACTTCCTGAAAACAGTGCTGCACCCCAGCATCCGCTCAGCTCCAGCTCTGCATTTGCTGTGGTTTGAGTCTTTCCCATTGTTTGAAATGCCCATCTTCTAGAGGCTGCGGACTCAGTGTCAGTGTCTCCAGTAGCTTGCTTATTTTCAACACCATTTCGTCCCCGTGAAAGACCCAGTCTCTCTGTGGTGTTGAGATCTGTGAGTCACAGGCATGCTGAGACAGCTGATGTGCTGTTGTGCAGATAAAGGCTATGAGCTAATGAACTGGTGGCGCCCCCACAGTACAGCCACGGTAATGTAATGGTCCCCGTTTCACAAACGGGAAAACAGAAACCCGAGGCTCTGAAGCTGGGTAAGTGTTTCAGGATCCCCACCTGGCAAGGTATCTCAGCCAAAGCAGCATCCTTCCAGCTGCCCTCTCTCCACAGTAGGCACCCAGGGAAAATGACATTTAGTTTATTTTGCTAACAGGGAAGGAAAAACATTCCTGATGTCTAGTACTGTGAATTTAAGGTGAACTATGAATTTCTCTCAAAGATGCTAAATTTTCTGTCTATTAGACAATAACATTTTACTTTTCAAAATCCTGGAGGGTAAAAATCAGTTCATTTTCTACCCTGAAAAGTATTTATTTTTATTTATGTCCATGTTGTGTGTGCCACATGTGTGCAGTCATGTGTATAAAGGCCAAAGATTACATTGGGTTTCCTGGACTAATGAGGGTTCTGGGAACCAAACCAGGTCCTCTCCGAGAGCTGCCCACAGTCTAATCGCTTAGCCATCTCCTCAGCCCATCCTCTTTATTGTTTCCAGTGGATAAATCTGCGAGGCCTGCTGGGAACATTCAAATACTTGTGTATGATGTATAACAATATGATTAAACCTAAATTCAATCATTTAAAAATTGCTACAAAAGATTTCATTCTGCCAGTATAAAACTAGGCTAAAAGTGTCAGAGCTTTCTATCAGACCATGATGGGAAACTCAGCTGAAAACAGGGAGTACATGAAGATTTAAGCGGCCCTGTCTGTCTTTGTTCCAGCCATCCCTCCATTTATCATGAACGCTTTGGAAAAGAAAGCCTTTCTGAAGGTAAGACCCATTCCTCTGTTGTCATTTCTTTTGTCCTTTTCTTTGTCTTTTCTTCTTTTTTTTCTTCCAGACAGGGTTTCTCTGTGTAGTCCTGGCTGTCCTGGAACTCACTATATAGACCAGGCTGACCTTGAACTCACAGAGATTCACCTACAACTACCTCCCAGAGTGCTGGGATTAAATGTGTGCACCAGCACGGCCAGCTGTGAGTCCTTTTCATTACTGTTCAGACTTCACCCTGAACAGAATGGTGAGTGGCTGTAAATGCCATGCTTACTTATCGGACCAAGGTTACCTGATGCTTCTGGAGAGAAATGAAGCCAGGCTTGGGCTGGAGAGGCCATGTCAAGACTGAGCTGTGACGAGTTTATTGAGAACAATCAGACTTTTTATACACTCATCAGAAACAATACAGTGGCAATTGCCAGGATCGATACAGTTGTAGTTGTCAGGATACAATGACATTTGCAAGCTATAAAGGCTACACAAGACTAATGTCTGAGGTCAAGCAAGCTTCCATGATTCCTTGACTTCCAAGGGAACATGCAGAGAAACACAAAGTCACCTGGATGCTTCACTGCCTGAGCGAGTACATCAGTCTCTCAGAAAACATTGTGTCCCAGGAGCCATAGATTCTAACCTGAAAAACCTATGACCCACACATCTCAAGGCAGCCAGGCCAGGCCAGCTTCATGGTTTCCTGCAGTGACAACTTGAAGGCCAGTCTCCTTTGGCTAGTTACAAAGTTGCTTCTGAAAGCACCTCTCCTCTCAGATGTTTGTACATGAGACTTCTGCTGGGTAAGGCAATGCCCCCGCTACCCTCCTATTCATCTGCTGCACGCCTAGCTGGGTCAAAGTGAAAGGATGGAGGTGACTTTAGAATGTGGGAAGTTCCTTATCTGTAATATTAAGAATGGGGAGGCCTGGAGCAGTCACTTCATGGAACACTGGGCTTAGTATTTCTCTTTGCTAGTCATATCTAAAAGTTTATTAATATATCAGCTGTTTGCCCTAAAGGCCTGGAAATATACACAAGAGCGTGTGCCTTGCTTGTGCCATCTCATGCATCGCGTGTGTTTTGTAGCTTCCAGGACTAGCCCTGTTGGGATACAGTAGGATAAGATGGCTTTCGTGTCATGCTGTGTGTGCAGACACACTCTTCCCTCCCCTGAGGATGAGCTGTGAACATGGCAGCTCCCTTGGGGTGGGCTATTTGAGGCTTAAGCGAGAGCTGTAAAAGCAAGGGAATGTCGTACATAAATTTCAGAGAAAAGGTGCTGTCCCAGACCAGACGCTTCTGGATGAGATTGTGGTGTCTACTCATTGGCCCACGCTCTCTAGTCGGGCCCTAAATGATGAGTGGACACTTCAAAAAGACTTTCTCTGTATAAGCCAAGGAAATATTCTGTGATGAAATTGTGAGCACCTCCCTGTGCCCCGGTAAGGGAAAGGAGATTTAGAAACTCCAAGATATGCTTCCTGAACTTCAAGGCTCTGTCAATGGAATGCAGTATAGTGTCAGGGTCACTGTGGAGTGACAAATGTCTTCTTGCTCTTGGAGCCTTGTCAGAGGAAATCCTTCCACTTCTCCAGAAAGTGGCGCTCTTCTGACAGCCTCTCCTGACAGCCTCGGTCACCAATTAACACAAAGGTGCAACAAAAGCTGATACTTACGTGGTAAGCCTGGCGACACCACAGAGAATCCCTTGGGTCTCACTTACCTAGGGTTCTCACAGCCCAAAAACAGTAGAAATTCCACAAGCCAAAAACAGTAGAAATTCCACAAGCCAGCAGCGCATGTTTTAAACGGTGAGCCTTTCTGAATGGTCCCCTGCATTCTGCCTGGAGTGAGCCAGCCTTTCATCCAGGGCATTCACGCCGTTCACATCATCTACCTGTTGGTCACTTGGCAGCTACCTCGTTCATCAGGTCAGCTGTCATTTCCCACCACCCTTTTCTAAGTCTCCCTGACTTTATGTAGTAAAGGCCCCACAGGGCAACTAATGATGTGAGCAGTTTCATTAGTCTATACTGCGGTAATTCTTATTATTAAAACTCTTAATTGTGTTATTAGCTATTGTCAATTCCTAAGTGTCTCTGATTTGTGACACTTGGTCACCGGAAGGTGTGTATGCACAGAAACATAGCACATGCCAGGCTGAGGACTATCTAAGGTTCCAGGCAACCCCTTGGGGGCTTGGATAAGGAGCAGTTTTCATCTGGAATAAAATGAAATTGTGTCCTCTATTTCAATCTATTACTATTTTGAGGAGACATGAAAAGATTTTACTAAAATCTTTTCCTAGTACAGACTTTAAGAAAGGTTATCTTTGGTGGTTTATATTAACTGACTCAAAACTTCTACCTATAAACTACCAAATGATGACTTCATATGCAGTTTGCCAATCAGAGGTCTCCATGGCTTTCAGATAATCTGAAAACAGATCCATGTGTCCTCCTCTGCCAGTCTCCACTTGACTGCCAGGATTAGATTCAGACTGTGAGGGAGAAAAACCTACAATATGGATTGAGCACAGGGGTATAAGTCTTGGAAACAGCAGGATGGGAAGGGGGGGGCTTCTGATGGATCTACACAGCAGACACAGACGTGATGTTCTGACCTGTTCTCTGCCAGAAGGTGCCAGGTCTTTATCATCTGTGCTGAGGTCATACATTGACCCAATCTGCCTTTTCGATTTCTTGGTCATCCCCTCATGCCAAAGGCAAATGATATCAACCTTTAAAATCAAGACTAGGGTTGGAGACATGGCATAGTGGTTAAGAGCACACACTGCTCTTGCCAAGGAGTCACATCCCTTTTCCAAGCACCCATGTCCTGTAACTCCAGCTCCCGGAGATGCAATGCCCTCTTCTAACTTCCCAGGGCATCTATACTCACGTACAAATACCCATATACAAAGACACACAAACAATTAAAAATTATATATATGGCTAGATTTCTAGTCTTGGATAGTGTCACCTCTGTTAGTTTTTCTAGCATAACTGTAACAATTTTTTGCAAGAAATGATAGCAAAGGTCAGTCCTTTGACCCACAGCTCATGGTCATGAGGATTTTGTAGGTCGATGTGGAAAGTTTTTAGGCCACCTTCAGTAGCAGCAGCGTTCCGGGTAAGCTTTCCTGGTACCGCCCACACGCAGTCAGCTCCAGTTCTGTAGGGTTCCCCGCAGCCCAGATATATTGAATGACAGATTCCACACACAAACAATGCATACTTCCCAGTGCAGCTTGATGGGCAGTGACGTAGAAGCAGAGACTCTTGTTCAGTTTTCAAAAGGACATCATTCAGAGAAGTTGGCTCCAGCCATGGACACAGAGCATGCTGGCTGTTGACAATACGTCTTCATCATGGCTCAGAATTGCATCAGTTCATAAGAAATTTTGTGTCTCTTTTGTGGAGGACAGATGGCCATGGGGGAAGCTGAGACACGGCATTCCAGTTCACTCATGCCTTTGAATTTCTGGGGTTGTTTCTCCATGTCAGTTCCTGGGATTGAACCTGGGTTGCCAGGTTTACACAGTGACCATCTTTATCCACTGAGCCATCACTGCCTTGCATCCATCTTAATTTATAGTTTGCAGCATGACTTGTAGCCACACCCTTCTATAACCTGAAAGTACACCACCTCATTTTCTGTCCCCTTAAAACCTCCATCACAACCCCCAAAGAGGCCACTTTGGAATCCTGGTGGCAAGGTGGAAAGATATGGTCAGAATAGTTCGGGATCATTTCATAAGCCTCCCTTGCTATAGGGAGTCTGGTAGTAACTGATTTCCTTCCAATTCCAATAGAGCATGCTGCTTTGAAACAGTCAAGGTTAAGTGTTCTTGAAAGAACCATATATACCCCACACTCCCAAGGTCAAGGGTGACCCACACATACCTACTACTCCCAAGTTCAAGTTCTGCTTACGTATCATCTTTGTACTTGGGGCTTGTTAATAGTGTGAGCATTATTCAAACATATACTGGGGCAGGATATATCTATGTTCCTGTTTGGAGCTTAAAGCATTTTCTCATCATTTTTGAAATGCAGATTTTTCTGTGATGACCAGACTCCTCTACCAGCATGAAACTGAACTGAACATTCTCGGCTTTTTAAACAGTTCTTGGGGAACATGCAGCATGACTCATCCTCCCCCTCATCTTAGCTCTTTCCAAGTGAAGGTCTGGGAAAACACACCAGCTATGGGCAGGTGACTCATGAAAATCCCTCCAGCTAACCAAAAGTTCACTGCCTAAATTACAGGGTAGCCTTGGACAGTTGTCCTGAAGGATAAGCCTCATTCTCTTCAAGCTGCCTGGCACTTCCATTGGGAATCACACTGGTGGGTTTAGACCCTGAAGTCATTCTTACCCTTAGAACTTTTAATTCAGAATCTTTTTTTCTCTCTCTCTAATAGTAGAGTGCTGTGTGTGCTTGGTAGCTGTTTGGGATTGTTTGCTAATGGACATGAGTGTGACATTCTTTACTTATTCATAGACTGTATTTAATCTTGAGCCCTTTGCTGGATACCTGTGGTAAGCAGTGTTCAGTACTGGAGTACAGAAGCATGCATGAGCCTTGCTCTTGGTGGAAGAATGAGATGCAGGGCCAGTGGCTGCAACACAGGGTGATTTCAGCTCAGGGCAACAGAATGCTGAGGAGCAGTGGCTGGTGTAGATCACAGAGGACTGCAGCAAGGGTTAGCAGAATTCCATGAGAACAGAACATGCCTTGGTGGGGACTTGTGGGTGGTTGTTATACAGAGGGAATTGATTGTACCTGTATGCAAACTAACTCTTCATGATTCATGGAGTCCAAATTAAAAACTCAACTATAAAAAGAAAATATCATTGAACACAGTTTAGGCAAAGATTTCTTGAATACAAGACCAATGAAAAATTCGACTACTCCAAAGCAGTTTTAAATTTTGTCTTTCAAAAACCATAGAGAATGAAAGAGAAGAAACCCACTAGGGGAAAGAAGTAGCGAAGCAAGTCATCTTGGTAAGAAAGTCAATCAAGAACTTAAAACACTCATTCAAGAAAATTACACAGTGCAAAAATGGGCGAAGTGTTAAGCAGAAGCTTCACTGAGTTCATACAGAGAGCATATAAAAAATGCTTGAGGCATTTTAGTCATTGGAAACATTGAAATTAAAACCACATGAGCTACTGTGAAACGCCTATTAGAATGGTTAAAAGTTAACAGTGACAAGTGTCATGAGTCTGTAGGAGCTGGAACTCTCTCAAGCTGCTGGTGGCAGTGTAAAATAGTGGAGCCATTTTGGGAAATGCTTGAGCCATTTGTACAAACATATGCTACAATTCAATCCAGCCATTTCACTTCTAAGTGGTTTTCTAAAAGAAATGAAAGCAAATATCCATAAAGAAGAAAGTTTGCCACAGCTTTGTTTGTATTAGCCTCAAACCGGAAACAGCTCCAAAGTCAACAAAGTGTGTCACCCTATTCATGGAATACTTACCTTGTCAGTGAAAAGTAATGAATTATTGATGCATGCAGCAGCATGAGTAACTCCCAAAGTAACCACACAAAAACACAGACACTGTATATAAAACCCTAGATACAGGCCTGCTATTGCATGCCTCTTATGCCCCCATTTAGGGGTAGAGATAGGAAGGTCAAGAGTTCACGGTCATTCTTGGCCCTCTAGGGAGTTTGCCTAAGCCAGCCTTGTCTACATGAGACTGTACAAAAAGAGTAAAATCAAGCCCTAGGAAGTGTAAACTAATATGTAGTTAGATCAGAGCTACAACTTTTCCAGGGGACAGGCCAGGAAAGGAAAGGAATCCCAAAAGGCACGAGAAACGTGGAAAACATTTATGGTGACAGATGGGCTCATTTTCACTTGTGCATCAAAACTGCATATAGGTCACAAATTACATTGTACGCATTAAAGATGTGTAGTTGGTTGTGTGCCAATAAGTTTAACATAAAAGTAGCCATCGGGGAAAAGGAATTGAGATTCATATAACATCGAGATACAGAGGCACATACTATGTCTCCCAACCCGTATCAGCCTGAAGATACGTATCTTCTAAATAAGATATAAAGTATGTTATATATAATATATATAATAAATAAGAACATTCACTTCATCTAAATTTTTTTGTGTAATCTACAGTCTGTTAAGCAAGGCATGTCCCTACCCTGGAGGGTCTGTATATGTAGTAAAAGATTGGACATCCTCGGTGCACCCATTCCTGGCCTCACACTGTCTTTGAGAAACAGGCAGGATGGAGTACTGGAGGCAGTCAGGAACTGGGCTGAGCAGTCGGAATTCTCCAGGATCCTGTCATTATGAAGAGCCCTCAACCAAAGCCAGCCTGGCGTCTGTGTTCATCCTGAGGTGACACACACGTGCACTCTTTTTGGATAAGTCTGGTGCTGTTTACTTTAGGCAGACAAGAGGCCACTGGAGACGAGGTCTGGTCTTCAGGTTCCAGCTTATCCACTCTTCTAAGCTCACTCAGTGGTTAGCCTGCTGTCCCACCCCCATGGCTGGGTGCTGTACTGGGTGTCTCACATGCAGGAGGGTCTTGAGTGACGGTGGTTTCCTTCAATCCCTCTTCCTCCTCCATGTTGGCCTCCTGATGATGCCTTTCTCCAGAGGATTCTCCTTGGGCACGAGGGTATGCCTTCTATGCACGTCATCCTGCAAGGACTGTGTGACTCAGAACTGAGGCATCTGATTACACCCCAAACAACTCACGACTCCCTTGCAGAGATGTCCGTGGTCTTACTTAGATAACCCTGTATCTAAGCACATTTTATGTTGTATGTTTTCCTTTTATGAAAACTAAATATCTAACAATGTTCATGTTCTCAAATACCGACCTATTCTCTCATTGCCTGACAAAGAGTGTTAATTCCAGAAATAGTTTTAACCTACTGACAGCAACTAAATCCGTGAAAGAGAGCATGTAAGCGGATGGGGATGATGGTGTCTGCTTGGCTCCTTCCCCCACAGTCCATCGCTGTCCTGGGCTCCTGGCTTGTCTGCACCCTCACCCTCAGGGGGCTTGTCACTTTGCATCCTAATGAAACCAGGCCTCTGCCTGCTATTTGCACACTGTTTTGTCAGCGCTGGGCGGCAGAGGTTTAGCCCAAGTCCATGTCTCTTCAAGCTTGAGTGTTGGCTTCCTCTCCTCCCCAGCAGCGGATAAACCATAAGTGCTAGCTGGCTGGTCCTCTACCTCGTGTATGCAGGTGGGTGACACTTAGGGCACAGTGGCTGCTGCTTGGTCTCTGTACATCGGGACTAACCGTGTGGTAGCAGTGTTGCCCCAATCTTGCTAATCCGGTCGCCTGGCTCTTCGACCACGCGGATGCTGCTTAGTCAGCAGAGGAACAGTCCTGAAGAACCGCGTGAAAACCATTCACTCTCTTTATGTTTCTCAATGCAGAGATTCCCATGGATGAGTGCGCCTCTCCAAATCACACTGGTTGGCTTTTGGTAAGTGGAAATTAACCTTTAAAAATATATATTGTTATTATTGTGTGTTTATCACATGTAACCACAGTAGTCAACACAGAAATTGCACTTAATATAGTTAATTTTTATCCTGTGGAAGGTTGGGTGGTACAGGAGAAGAGTCTAGAAGATGACACCATTCCAGGATGCCTAGAAGTTGTGGCTCTAATAATTAGAAAGATGAAAACTGTCCACACAGGAACCGATGTATTAGCTTTGAGGGTGTTCTTGTGGAAACAACAGCTACCGCTTTGGTTTTATTGCTTTTGTTTATTGTTTTGGTGATTAAGCAGTACATATTTGTAAGGCAATATTGTGCTTGAGAGGAAGAGAAAGAGGTTGTTGTTAAAATACATATAGAGAGAAAAGGAAGCTGAGAAGTGGCCACGTCAGCCTGCTGACCTGTCTGTCCTTCTGTTTTGTCTTTTAAGTTTGGTGTTCGCCACCCCCCTGTGCTGTGCTTTGTTTCCGCAGAAGAGGTAGGTGGTGTTTTTTTGTTTTTGTTTTTGTTTTTTGTTTTTTATTTTTCTTAGAATTCTTGTCAAACTTGACCCTGGAGACACAAGCACAGTTGTTTGATTTCACTGGTAAGAAATTGGGACCCTAAAGGACCAGAGAAGCCCACAAGTCTAAAAGAGACTGGGAGGACTAGCTCTGAGGTGTAGGACTTCAAGACTCTCTCTTCCCAGTTCTTCCCCACCCCCTACTGTTACATTTCAGAGTGTGTTAGCCTCTGTGAGAGTCAAGCTACCGCCTGCAGGTCTTGCTTCTGCAGTCTTCAGCGTGACTCGCTTCACTGGCTCCACGGGCCAGCACATCTGTAGTGTTCTTCCACTAGCATGGGTCCCTGGCCAAAGCTCTGTTCTCGGCTGGTGCAGCTCTTTGCAGTCCCAGCTCCGTGGTCACAGGGGTCTGTGAATGTCACCGCTGTGTGTTCTTACCAGCAATGAGACATTTTCAGTAGAAATAAGAGGTGAATCGGCTCTTACGGCTCTCTGTCGGGATGACTGTTTTTCTGAAGAGAACGGAATGCATGCAGTCTTTCTGGTGTGCCTCATGCGCCAGCCCTGGCTCTCTGAACCTGTGTCCTTTCCCTGCTCTTCCTAGTCAGGGTCCCATCTTTGCCCGTGAGATAACCTTGTTCCTCCTACTGTCCCAGCTCCATGTCTGTGACAAGCTTGGAGGATGAGTTGCAAGCCAGCATCCGAAGGAGTCACCCTGAATTACTGCGCGTGTACTTCAACAAGGGCCTGTGAGGCCAAGACCAAGTCCTGGAGGGTCCTGCTGCCATCCATGAACCTCCTGAAGCCGCAGATGGGAGCAAATGTGTGTGACAGGCACTCCCAGCCTAAAGCCTCTGCAAGGTCTGCGTTAGAGTCCAGCTGCCAGTCAGGCGCCTGGCATTTGAATCATGTTGTAATTTATAAAACAACGCCCTTCTGGTAGATTTTAAGGACACCAATTTTTCAAAGCCACCACCTGGAGCTTTCGAAAGCGCTGGTAGGCACAGCATAGGTGCTGCAGTTACACACTCGGTAAACGTTGCTCATCAATCATTGGAAAGGTTACCTGTTCAACTACCGGATGTCATTCCTGCTTCTGTGCCACAGAGGTCTCAGCAATGAAATTGGGAAAGCGCAAAAGGTCTAAGACTAAATACCCGAGTTTAAATACTAAGGGAACTTTGTCTCCAGTTGGCAATGGATCAGCCCAAAGTAGGTGGTGATAAGAATTGAGGTTCAGAGCGGAAACACTCCTTACACCTTCCCAAAGGCAGCCGCACAGCAGGATGGGAAGCCTTCCCCGAGGCACTAGCTTCTGTTGGTTAACTTTCCAATCTGTTTAGTGCTTTTAAAATATTACTCTTGCCTCACAGGTACTCTATAGTCATGAATTTCCATCAAATAATTAACTGAAATGCACAAGTGTGAGGGTTTGGGAGTGTATTCAGTACCTGTGGACAGTGGCTGCGAGAGTCTGGTTTTTCAGAAGTGAAACCACAATTGTTAGGTCCTATACACCATTTCTATTTCCCCTTTCTCTCTCTCACCATTCTTGTAGAATTCCTCAGCTTTCAGGAATATACAAAGATAATACATTAACAAGTCAGCAACGGTGAATGTTGTGCTGTGTCCCACCCTGTCTGAAGCTTCATGGTGTGTCCACATCTCTACAGTGATTTCACATGTCATATGTTCAGTGTAGCCAAGGTCATGCTGGAAGTCTGTGGATGTTCCATGTCAAACAAGACACTTGTTACACAGAGTGTAAATCATTGTAATTCAGAGATTTGTAAGTGAAAAGAAAAAATGGAGACTGTCTCGTTTCTGTAGGTCCTTTTTCCCTGATAATCTGTCCACACTGAATTTCCTCATAAAGGAAAAGGTGGTGTGCCTTGTGCCTGTGTTTCTCTTTTCTCTGAAAGGGTGAATGGCTCTGAGGCTCCCAGCCCTCCCCTGTGCTGCTGGAATCTTCGAGTTGAACACCAAATCACCTGAAATGCAGGTTGTGCTGTTCTGGCCTTGGACAAGCCTTGCTGCCTTCAGTGCTTCTGTTTAAACAGTGGTGGGGCACTGCAGGAAGCCGGGAGACCTTGAGATCCACCTGCCAGCCGGTCTCATAGTCCGCGCCCTGCACATGTGCAACTCTGGGAACATGAAAACTCAGTAGCTAGTTGGGAGACTGACCAGTTCACCAAAGTGTCAGCCCAGGTGTAGTGTGAACTGCACAGTAGACACGCAGCTGAGCTCCTTTAGATTTTTTTTTTGAAGTTTTGACCTCTTAGTGCTTTTGTATAGGAATACTCACTGTGTGGTTTAACCATGCTTTATTTAAAAAAAAAAAGAACAAATGAGTGAAAATTGGCAATCTTTGCTGATCTTTTAATACCTTTTTTTTCCCAGAAAAAAAATCCACATGAAGTGCAATACGGTGACTAGTTAATACTATCCTAATGTGAGATAGAGTTGTGTGTGTGACTGGCTAGCAGCTATCAGTATTAGTGAGGTGTTTTGCCAATATCAGAGCCAATGTGTCATTTCAGTGTAACTGGATGAGATATTAAATAAATGCAGAATGAAAATAAACTCACTTTTATTGGTCTGTAAAGCATTCCGTCTGAATGTTGTAACCAGCTGTGCCCCTCATCTGAGCATCTTCAGTAATTCCTAGTGCAACATCTTGTGATATTGCCTGGCCCTTAGCAATAGGGTATCCCTGCTTTGGCTTGCTGGTCCCCCTTTGACCCTCACAGGAGCGGTAGCCCTGTCTCCACACTAACACACTTAGAGACCTCCCAAAGGAGACCTGAAACAGAGCTCTCTGAGAAGTGGGTTTTTGTCCAGTAAATGCATACCGGAAGGAAACTATCATTGGTAAGTTAGACACAAGTTTAACAGTGATAGCTGGCGATGAAGGCAGTGAACTGTAGCAGTGCTGTAACAAGTTGTTAAAACTCATGGATTGTTTATTTCTGAACTGTTCCCCATAGTCTTTATGGACCATGGTGGATAATCAGGAAAAACAAAAGTACAAAGAAACCACTCTACACAGAGGCACACACCTCCAGCCCCATACAGTGTGATTCAGGGGCGTTGATGTGAACCCAAAGCAGAGATGGTTCCTGCCTCAGGTCTCGGTGCCTGAGGTCAGTTCACTCACTTGTCAGAATCTAGCACAGAGCTGGTGCCTTAAGCAGAGAAACATCCTGATCTGAGGTCGGGAAGTGATTCATTAATGGACAATTCAAAGCAGAGTACTTTTAAATTTGTTGCCATGATTTGAATAAGAATGGCTTCCACGGGTACATATTTGGAGTGGTCAGTCATCAGGGAGTGCCACTGCTTGAGAGGGAGTAGGAGGCATAGCCTTGTTGGAGAAAGTCTATCACTAGGCATGGGGTCTGAGGTTTTAAAAGCCTAAGCCAGGCCTGGTGTCTCTAAAGAGAGCGCTTCCCGCTGGTTGGGATCCAGATGAACAACTGTCATCAATTTCTCCATCACTGTCTGCCTGTGTGCCACCATGCTCCCTGCCATGATGGTAGTGGACTAAATCTCTGAACCTGTAAGCCAGCCCAATTAATTCTTACATGGTCATAGTGTCTCTTCACAGCAATAGACACTAAGACATTTATTTATTGGGTGGGCATATGTACATATATGCCTGCTATTATGGTGTCCATGAAGAGTTTATAGGAATCAGTTGTCACCTTCTACCATGTGAGTCGTGGGGGGGGGGTGTTTATGTGTCTGTATGTGTTTATGTATGGTGTGTGTGTATTTGCGCACACCCCTGTGTCTTGATTCTTTGGAGAAGGTAATCGGTGCTATCTCTAAGTAAGAGTAAATATCAAAGCTAACCCTGTGCAGAGGCTACCATGGTTCCTGGCACAAAGCAAACATTGTGAAAATGATTTCCGACTGAATATTTGCTGGCAGAGCACAGGCTATGCATTCTAGATGCCTGTTCATCTTTGCTGGGTAAGAATTCAGAGCCCTGGAAACTTCATCTGAGATCACTAAAAGTATGAGGTTAAAGTGGTCAAGCAGCATCCCCTTCTGCCTAGAAATCAAGGTTTGGCACAAATGAAAGAGAGAGAAGGGTGCTCTGCCCCCAGAAGGGAAACTGAGGCTTGCTGTGATGTAGTGCTATTCAAGGCTGTCTTGAAACTTGAAACAATATCAGGAACCAAGATCCAATACCAGGAACCAAGATCTGCTGCCTAGTCTACAGCTCTCCCTAAAGCACAGACAACTGGAATTAGTCTTTCTTCTGTGCATTCAGAATTTTACTAAAGGCTGAAGAAAATAGTTACATCAGATGGTAATGATGGAAGTTATCAACAATTTAAGCCTACATAAAATGTTCTGGACCAGCACCATTCAACCTTGTTAGAATTGTACATTCTTGAGGCTGACCTAAGTCTACTAAGCTAGAATAATAGTCTGAAAGTCGTGGCACCAGCCATGTTACTAGTGTCCCAGAGGTCAGTAGGCTGCTTTCAGTCAACCTGAGGTGGCATTTGATCCTCTGTGTATTTACCTTTCACCCGCTTCCATAAAACATCAGAGGCCAACATTGTCATGCCTGGGCCATAACTAACAAGCTTATGAAGACAAGGATTTATCTGTTTTGTCCATTGACATATATCTATCACCCAAAATAATTGGTACCAACCAAGCATTTTTATGGTCACTGGATTCAAAGCTGGGCTCTTGACAGAAGTGTCTTCATATCCAGAGGAAGAAAGGAATATTCCATATTAGGAGAAATTGTAATCCGGGTGTAAAAAGAAAATGAAGTTTTCCTGGTAACAGAGGGTCTGGGGGAGGGGCAGTGCTGACCATCAGATTGGTCTACATCCAGCTTCTTTCAGAGAAGCATAGAGCCAGAGGTGATCTGCATGGTCTGCTGAACTCTGAAGCACATAAATATATCCTTTCTAAGGAGATATGGAATTCCAAGAAGTAGATCGGCATATCTAGTTACATTCAGTCCCCGAGCCTTCATCTCTACCCATGTCTGTCCAACTCTGAAGTACTTCCCACTGCCTCAGCCTTTCCCTCTACGGATACAATGTAACTTCCTCAGCTTCCTCATCTGCAATTACATTGTAATCAATGTAACTTCCTCAGCCTCTCCATTTGCAGATACAATGTACCCAATATAATGCCTCAGCCTCTCCCTCTATGGATACAATGTAACTAATATAAGTCTTCAGCCTTTCCATTTGTAGATACAATGTAACTGCCTCAGCCTGCCCATCTGCAGTTACAATGTAACTGGCTATGGCCCAGTACTCTACCAGTTCCACAGTAACTCCCTCAAAGGTTCCTCTGAGCATTGTCTTCATTAAAAGTAACAATCATCATAAAGACATGAGATAATGATAATAATCATGACACAAGATCCCAAGACTGGGGAGATGGCTCAGTCAATAAAGTTCCTGCCATTCAGGCATGAAGACTTCAGTCCTGATAACAGAACCCACATAAAAAGCCAGATGAGGTAGGTCACGCCTATACCCGCAGTGCTGAGGAGGTAGACAGACAGGTCATTGAATCTCATGGGCTGGCCAGCTTAGCCTAGTCAGTGAGCTTGAGGTTCAGTGAGAGATCCTGTCTCAAAGAATAGAGGTGGAGAGCAACCAAGAAGAGATAACCAAAGCCCACCTTCATACATACAAGCACACATGTGCATGCACATATGCTCTACACATAACATTCCAAAAAAAGGAAAGAAAAGAGATCACCATAGACCTGACCTGAAACATTCGAAAGACCGTGAAAGGGTCTGTTCTGGTGGATATATATAGTTTATAATGAAGAATTTGAAAGTGCACCTAGTCAAAGCCAAATTTAATATGGCCATGACCCAAGGTAGGATCGATGGTTGTCCCTGAACACTTTGTGGTCCCTGGAACACAGTGTTCCTTCATTGGAAACTGAGAATGGCCCATTCTCAAACCCACTCTACACTTCTTGAATCAGACACCGTAGGTGGACCCAGCCAGCTTTTCACACACATCCCAGAGTGATTCTGAAAGACACAGACCTGAGAGCCACTGGCTGGGAGAATTCAGGCCGTGGCTGGATGCTCCTGGCTTGGGTTCACCTCTGCTCCTTATATTGAGGCAGGCCACACTTTAAACTGCAGTTCCTGCAGCTGTAAAGCAAAGACAGCACTTTCTTCCCTGGGTGGTGATAGGAGTCCACACAGCATGCTGCTGGCACGGGACATGTTCCATGCCCTGAGCTAGAGTTTCACAATGTTTTGTCTGCGGCCCTACTGGAAAACCTGTACACTCGACCTCAGAGAGCAAGGTGTGGCAATTTTTCTGCAACAGTTTGACAGCATCTGTCAAATTTTATAAAATTTGCACACCTCCTTTTTAAGCTATTTCAATCTACAGAGCAGCCCCACAGAAATGTACCCTTACACTCCTGGTGGTTTGTGGCCAGAAGGTGGAAAGATATTTCCTATACAAAAAATGGGGGCATGTACTGTTATGGGGAAAGTCAAATATATTAGAACACAAGTCCTTCAGTATTTTTAAAGTCTTGCAAAACAGATATCTAGTTACATTATAGTTGACTGTCACAAACATAAACTGAGCTGGAGAGAAAGGCTGCCACTGGGTACTAAGACTGACAGTGACCTGAGGGTTTCCTCCCTTTATTTTCTGTTTCTTGAACTTGGGACATGTTGGTTGCTTTTGAAAAATAACTCTAGAGTAGGGCACAGTAGTGCATAGCTCTGTTCTTAGGACTCAGGAGGCAGAGACAGGTGGATCTCTGTAAGTCTAAGGTTGAAGAGATAAAGTGCCAGGAAGCCATGAGGACCTGAGTTTGATCACCAGGGCCCACATAAAAATCTGGGTGTGGGAGCTGGTAATCACTTGTAACCTGGAACTGGGGAGACACAGACCAGTAGATCTCTTGGACTCACTGGCAGCCAGCCAGGCCTGATAGGTAGGCCCCAAGTCAATGAGAGACTGTACATCAGAAGACAAGTTGGATGGCTCCAAGGTTGGCCTCTGGCCTCCAGGTATACACACACACATACACACAGACACACACACAGACACACACACCTCCTCTGTGTATACTCTAAACCAAGTTTTATAATAAATGCATAGTTAGGTTCATAAGACAGCCCCTCCCCAAAGTAGTCAACAGTTGGTGTCTATAGGTTTAGAGTTAATCATTATTTTTCAGTTTTCTGATCCTCAGATTTTCTAAAAGGTGCCTGCAAAGGCTCAGGATCCTGAGCAACCTCCTATCTTGAGTCAGCACCCAAATCTTTGGTCTTTCTGGAAGAGTTCACAGAGACCACTGCTCAGGCTGGCATGGGGGCAATTCTGAAGAGAGGTTCGCAGCTCCCCTACCCAATCCCTGGAGTTGCTGAACCAGTCATGGCTCGCCTTCTAGTTCTAGCTGTCCACTGCAATGACAGAAGTGCCATTGTTCTCAGAGCTTCCCTGTCAGGCCTGATCCAGGCTTTGCTCCATGCTCCGGACTAGAAGGGAACAGCAGTACTGTGAGGTGACACCAGGGAGCAGCATTGCCTGCAAGATCTTCAGACTGGTGTTAGGTGCTTCCAGGAGCTGTCTGCCTATGGCCAGAAGCAGCAGGCTATCCCCAAGCATGAACCCTTGCATTTCCAGGACTGGTGGTCCTGGGAGATGGGATAAGCCTGGATCCCTCCAGCAGTAGCTGGTGAAAAGATGCCCTGGTTTGGAAGTCATGGGCTCATGGGTGGGATGGACTCATCTCTGTGCACATGTGTTTAGGGTGCATTGCAAAAAGGAGTCTCGGTAGAGATAGGAGAGAGCCATGGACTAGGGTGGGTCAGACCCATTCCTTGCCCTCTGTGTTACTGGTGCTCACAATATTGCAGGAGCTGAGAAAAGGAGCAATGAGCTTGTCAGCATACCCAAGTTGTCACTAGTGAGCCATCCTCAATGGGAGCAGAAATCAGCAGGAAGGGAACTCTGATTGTAGGGAAAGGCAGCATGGGGCAAAGACCTACAGAGCAGAGAAACATGCAGTAGCTTCAGGAAGACCGCCGTCCTGGGTGCTCCGAGCATGAGACAGCATGACTTCATCCTTAACCCTGGCTACCTTCATAGTCTGTCAGCTCTTTTGTGATACCAGACATGCCAGGTTGACTCTTGCAGCATGTCTCCTCATCTTTGATGTGGGCCAATCAGTTCCACTGAGCATCTGAAAATTAGGAGTTCACGGAGATCCGTGGGCCAGTGTCCTGCTTGCATCACTCTATCCCTTGTCCTTTTCTCCTATAATAACATCCAAATGGAAAAGCACCCATGCTGCTTCCATGACCTTTGGGTGGTCCTGGAGAGTCATCCAACTACTTTCAAGGCCAGGAGCAAAGACCCCATAGGGCTGACAGCAGTCGCGAGCCAGGCCCTGTTCTCTCCCCTTTTTATAGTGGATTGTGCTCTGCTCTGATCATGAAAACACTGACTACAAAGGTAATGTCTCAGAGAAAGATGGTAATATGAGAGGACAGCTTTTTAAAACTAAAAATAGAGAGGAAAATACCAGTTCTATTGAAATAAGAAAGGGCCCAACCTGATGGTATAAACTCTGAATAATAATTTCAGACTAGAAGTGAGAGGCTGGGAATCCAGTTTCAGAGAGGAGCCGTGTGGGGTGAAGAAGGGTGGGGGAGAGGGCTTTAATGTCAGTGTGTGGGTGGGAACAGAGCAGGCAACACAGCAGGACACATCAAGGAATATGGTGGTGGAGGAGGAAGAGAAGGAAAAGGAGGAGGAAGAGAAGGAAAAGGAGGAGGAAGAGAAGGAGGAGGAAGAAGAGAAGGAGAAAGAAGAGGAGGAGGAAGAGGAGGAGAAGGAGGAAGAGGAGGAGGAAGAGGAGGAGGAAGAGGAGGAGGAGGAAGCCCTTATGTGAAGCAGGGCTGCTACAGAAAGAAAAGAAGTGTGTTGTAAACTTAGCATGAGGAACAAAGGAATCCCAGTTGCTTAAGCAGAGCCTCCCAGCAAAAACTGGAAGGAGGAGGCAGATCTGAGTCCATCTCTCTGGGAACAGAGCTGGAGAGGGAGGGTCAGGGGGAACGAGGACAGAGTGACAGCAATGCGGACAGCAACAGGTGGCTGCGCATTAGCACACTCGGTGTTTGAGTACGGCAGCACACATTTTTTTAAATCCCCAATTTCACTTCCTAATTTCATCTGAGAGAGGATTAAAGGGATCCAGTATTCTGTTCTCTTCCAAACATTTCTGGGTGGTAGGATGGGCTGGAGACTTGAATCTTGAGTTCTGGGAGCCTATTTTAAAACACATCCCTGGCTGAGAACTTCTAGTAACAGGGACCTATCGGAAGTCTTTCTGTGACTTTGGCAATGCTGGGAAGCCGATCAAGAGCTACACAGTGATACTTGGTCTAGCACTTACTGACGTGTTCTCCCATGCAAATCTCACCCACCAATGAGCCTCATTTTGTGGAAAGTCAGTTTATTCATTGAATTGCCATTTCCCCTAGAGAACACTTCATTTCATCCCCGGCAAGCCTGTGAATGGCTGCTGTAAAAATCTCCACCTCACAAGTCAGGGATCATGACAAATCCAAGATCCACCAGCAACTATGAGACAGAGAGAATTGAGCAGGGTACCTCAGCCAGTACATTGGCTGCCTGCCACAGCCACCTCCTTCCAGGCCTACCCCTCAGCCTACCTTCTACCAGTGTCCAGATGGTCAGGGCCAGCCTCTGTCCCCACATTAACAACCAAGACATCTTGAGGTTGCTTATGGCAGGCAGCATATGTCCCCAAGGCTCATCTGGCTGCACTGGTGCACTTCTGAGAGGATTTCAGATGACTGGAGTCAGCTGCTTGAAAGATCAGGTGCCCTCTGGAGCCCCACAGTGCGCTCCATCCTGGGTGTGCACCTGCTCTTACGTCTTTGGTGGATGTCAGTGTAAGGTTTCAAAAAAGTATCTTTTCCCCTTCTCCAGTACATTGATATTCCCTGTCTTTTGCTGCAAAAACAAACCACTGCAGTCATGTCCTTCAGGAGGTGTCTACTCCTCCTGACCCTGTGGCTGGCCAAGCTTTGCTTCTCCTGGTCTCATCCGAACTCATGGCAGGAGCTGCATGTGGCTGCGGGGAAGCCAGAGGTGGCCTCAGTCATGTGCATGCCTGGTAGTCGGGCTAAGATGGTGGCGAGGGCACCCCAGTAGTCTCTTACCATCTGGAAGGCTCGACCTCATCATTCCAAGTGCTCACCATACTCTTGGTTATGCTACACTTGTATATATCCAAAGGAAATCAGTCAGAACTAGGGAGGAGTCTGGGAGCTCACCTTTATTTTATAAAGGGTCTCACTATGTCACCCAGGAGCTTCATCTTGTCATTGGCACGTGATAATGGCCTGCCTCAGGAGCCTCTACAGGAGGCCTTTTTGCTGCTCAGAATCCCAGCTTCTCCTACACCTCATGATCCTGGATTCCTGACTTGCAGATCACTATCATCCAGTCATTTTCTGTCTCACTCCCACTTCACCTCCAAGGTACGTCACACCTACTTAACAAAACACTATTGGCCTTCATAATGGGGGCCTATGGCCTTTCTTAGCACAAGCTTTTATCTTGTACTAATCATGAGTTTCTGTCTATAGAGTGGAACTTAACATTAAACAGGAAAGCAGTTAGTTGCACCCATACAGTTATGCCAGGGATGCATCACTGAGCACATCTCGCCTTACATGTTGGTAATATAGCACGCAGAATCCACTATTGAGAAAGACTGTCAATGACCTCTCTTCCCCAGCAGACTTTGTAGTACCGTATAACACTGTGCTAAAATGCTCTATCCTCATCAATAGGGACTTACCGTCTAGTGCTGAGAGGGCAAACACCAATGTGATGGCCTGAATGGAGAAAGTGGACCTCCCTAGCTAACAAGTTAGAAATGAAGCCCACCCCTGGCACTTTTATCCAACAGTCTCATTACTCTTGGACATGTTTTTCCCCCACTCATATATAATACTTTCATGCCATCTCTTCAATCACTGTTTTTAATGCTTGTCCACATGCTTTTCTGAGTCTATCAAACAGTCAAAGGGTAACATAATGTAATAAAGTTTTGTTCAGAGGATGGGAAAGATCTCTGATGGCCCATTGGCATCCACTTCATAGCTTCTCTCTCCCCAAGAGGAAATGCTTCTATCTGTGGAGAATAGCTACACAACAGTCCACTATAAAGCCTAGATTTATATAGTGGATTTATATAGATTTATAAAGTGGCTAGGACTAGATTTCAAAGCACAAGTGCTTTTACTCCAGCTCCTCACCCTGGTCTTGGAGTGGTATCTAGTCATCTATTTGTTTCAGTTACCCTGCGTGTGGTTCTGCTTCTGGAAGCTCAGTGTCCAGAAAACCTCTGACACAGACACAGAACAACACATTCATATAGACCATGATGTCATCACCACATCGTACACCTCAAATGTATTCAATCTTTGTGTGTCCATTGTACTTTTGCAGGGATAGAGATTAGATCCTGGGCCTCATGCCTCAAGTAAACATTTTTTTAAAGTAGACTTGAGCCCCTTGCCCGATACTTATAGGATTCTGAACATTGGTGTACCTTGAGTCAGCATTTTGAATCTACCTCTGATCTAAGTTCTGGTTTTGGCATTAGCTGAGTGACCGACTATCCTGGGCAAGTCTCATGCTGCCTACCTGTAAAACAAAATAGTCAGAGCAAGAGCCCACCTTGTGCTGTTGTGAGAAGAACAAGATGAAGTAAATCCTAGAAACAGCTTGGCACACCCCCTGGAACACAGGAAGTGATGGGTGAAAATGTGAGCCATGATTTCTTTTCTCAAGTGGAAAACACAGTTCTGTCTGGTCCTGAATGATAAAGTTAATGTTAATGAAAGGTTGGTTGGTTTTGCTTTCAGCTTGGGCAGGAACAATAATTGAAAAAAAAAAAAAAAAGAATTTCCCCAGGGAATGTGGACCAGGTTTTACAGAAAACAAGGGAGGCTGTGGAGAAGACAGCTAGCTGGCTTCTGAGGAGAGGGGACTTGAGAAATGTTGAGCTCTTATTTCTGCATCAGTGCTCCATTTATCCTAAGAGTTTTTATTTAATTATGCATGGAAGGTAGACGCAATGGGAATCTATTTGCATAATAAAAAGGGGTGATTGAATTTGGTGCTGTGGGGCCCTTGCCTTTCAGGATGCCCAGGCCCAGTCTCTTTGTCTGCTTTCTAATCATTGCTGGCATATTTATTTTGAAAGGGTAAAAAAAAAAAAAATGTGGCATAGGAGATATCAAGTCAGGGAGAGGGAGCGCCATGGCAACCAAAGGGGTTAATTTGACTTCTGGACAGGAAGTCTTTCTCCCTTTCACCTTTCCTGTGAAGGGTACTAGCTAAAGAAGAAAGCTGCTCAATTCCTAGCTTGGTTTGTCTGTCTCCTCATTTCCATTAGACATATTCTTCCAAATAAATGTTAAAATGGTCTAAAAACATATCCTTTTAAAAAAACAAAACTAACTGTAAATTTACATTTATTGAATAAACTTGCTTTTATTCAATAAATGCAAGCAAAACACCTGAATTTGATTTAAGTTTCAATTTTATGACCAGTTTGGCAATGCAGAAATTCACTGGCTAAGTACCTCCCAGAGATGTAATATTCTCAAGTCCTTGGTACTGTGAACTGAAGTCGGGAGCAGGGAGAGGGTATAGATTCAGGGCCAAATTATAATGGGCTATCTTTAGTCTCCTTAGTAACCATCCATTGCCCGTCTCTGTGTCTAACCTAACATCCTTTCAGCCATCAGTTAAACCATTAAGATGTGTTAACTTCCCTGATTGCTAGCTTCCACCAACCCAGTAGCTACAAGCTTGTTACCAGATAAAACCTCTCACTGTCTCTGCTTCGCTAGACTCTATTTAGCCTGTTCCAACAGCTTTGATCAGAGCTCTGTTAAGGCTCATTAAAGAAAAGCTATTTCCTTCCAGCTTGGATGGAGACCTAACATTCAAAGCTACCCAGAATATAAGAGTTAATCAATTTGAGCTGTCAAATACCTGGCAAAGACTACCCCTCAAGAAGGCAGATTCACCTAATGCTGTAAGGTCTTGTTTTTTATGGAAAGAAGCATTTTTTGCTGTCAACAGATACATGGACCTTGTTTTTTAATTCAACCAGCTTACATGTTTCCTTTGATGAAGGGCTTAACCATTACCAATCAGTTATTGTTGAAAGGTGTATATTATTTCCTGTCATTTTGTTAATTTGCAGTGTTTGATGTTTTTCCTATCCCTCTGTTGCTTATCTGTTATTCAAGAGTGGCTGATTCCTCCTGTGCCTCGTGGATGTGTTTGTGTCTCTCTTCAGCCCAAGGAATTCCTCTCAACATCCTTGGTAGAGCTGACTTACTAGTGGCACAGAATCCTTAAGCCATCTTTTCTCATAACAGGTTTTGCTTTCTCCCTCAATTATGACAGATCATTTTGTTGAGTATAGTAATCTGTGTTGGCAGTTGCTGTCTCTTACAATCATTCACGGCCCTCCTGGCTTTTGATGTTTCTGTTGAGATGTCTTTTGCTAACCTGAGGGGCCTGCCTTCATATATGACTTTGCGTTTCTCTCTTGCTGCTTTCAGAACCCTTTCTTTGCTCTGTGTGTTTAGTAGGCCGGTTACAATATGACAAAGGGAAGCTCTTCTCTGGTCTTGTCTGTTTGGTATTCTAAATGACTCCTGTGTCTGGATTAGCAATCTCTTTCCCTCGTTTAGGGAAATTTTCTTCTATGGTTTTGTTGAAATTATTTCTGTGCCTTTATAATGGAGTTCTTCACCCTTTTTATCCCATAACTCTTAATTGCAGAATTTTAAAATTGCTCCAACCATCTGGAAAGTTCTCAGTACTGTCTTCTAATGAATTTACATTTATCTTGTTGGAATGTTCTGATTCCTCAACCTTGTCTTCAAGCTCAGATGCTCTGTCTTGTCCTCTAACCATTCCATTACTGAAGCTTTTCATGGCATATTTTTCGATATTTCAATTTGGTTTTTCTTTCTTATTTCTATGTCTTTACTGAGTTTCTTTCTCATATCTTGTATTGACTTTCTTATTTCGTCAGCTGTTTGTGTCTTCTTGTGGCTTATTCATTACTTTCTCCTTTGATTATGTTGAACTGATGGGTCTGTCTGACTCCATTTCAAGAGTAGAAACTATCTTGTTACAAGGTCAAAGAAATTCATTTCTATTTATTGTAAAACTTAAGTTTGACAGGGCCTTAACCTATTTCTGAAGTTTGACATGCTTCCTACCCTGTGGAACTTGACCATGTTCTGAACTCTACCCTGATAAGACGTTCTGCCAAAAAACATCTTGAGATGTTCTGTCAAGATGTTCTCTCAAATAATCTTATCTGCTCTCAGCTTCTGTAATTCTCTTGCCAAGTCCTTACTTTACCAAATTCCCTGGAAATCCTCAGTCAGAATTTGTTTTCTGTAAAAAGAGGCCTAAAAACAGTTTCCTTACACTGTTATCTCAAATCCTGCTTTAGGGAGAAGTAAAGCTAGCTCAATTCACCAAAAATTTGATTAGTGGTCTTTACTCTCATTTGGTGGGATTAACATCTGTGGGTCCCAGCAAGATAAGACCTCAACCCAACTTCAGAGACACTCCCCCTCTGACCTTTGGGACTGAAGAGCTGCTTCCCTTGGGGTGTGCACCTTAAAGAAGTTCCATGGTCCAGGGATGTACTTTAAGGTCTGCACAGACTACAGAGAAGAAAGGCCTAGATGAAAAGGAAGCAGCAAGCATCTGTGGGAGGAGGCTTTCATGGGTAAGTCTCGGTATAGCAGCTTCTATGACATCTGATACTGGATCTGGTCAATCCCATCTGGGGCAGTTAGGTGCCTGATGAGGCACACAAACTCCTGGCCCCAGCACTGGCCAGACGGCAAATTGCCTCTCTGGCTTTTGGCACCTGGTTCTTGGTCCCCTGTGTCTTGTTCTGTTTTGTTTGTCTCTTCTCTTTCCTTGTGTTTCGTGGTCTGAACTTGGGAGCGACTGGACAGACAGACAGAATGGGAACTAAGACTAGTAAGCCCGAACTCCTCAAAGCTGTGTTTTAAGGAACACTGACAAACTTTACTCTCCTGTGATTAAGCAGGATTATGATTACCCTATCACCTGATCCTTTTGTGAGTTGCAATAGCCTACACTGAGATTTAATAGCTCCCAGAGGGCACTTTCCACTCCCAGGTGGTGTGGGCTATAGCTAATGCCACCCTTGGTATTTGGGCCACCCAAACCAGACTGGGTATGTTCTACTCTTGGCAGAGGCAACATTCAGTTTGTCCCTATGGATGGAGGTTTGTATAATCTGGAATGGTCAGGGCAGCCATGCTCTGGTCATGGCAAAGAAGACCCCACAGGGACCCACAACCAGAGGAACCAGAAGCCCTCCAAAAGTCCTGTCCTGCAGGACTCCCCAGAAAGCCCCACAAATACTCCTCCTTTACCCTCCTCTGCCCCCACCTCTTCTGAACTCACCTTCTGCTCCCTCCCCCAGCCTCTCCCTCAATCACTCCACTTGACTACTCCTTCTGTCTCAGTGGAGTCACTTCCTGTCTTTTCCCCTCTCCATACATGTCAGGGTGATCCTCATGGACAGCCACACTCAGTTTCATGCCCCAACCAACCTGTAACTTTCATTTCCATTTCTATCCCTAAAGCAGAAGCAACCCCTGCCCTTGCCTTCCTCTCTGCTGGGCCCCTGAAGGTCAGTGTTCTCTGTTTTCTATAGTGGATCTCTATAACTAGAAAATTCCAAATTCCCCTTTCAGCACAGACCGAAATTCTCTAATCACCCTGACTGTTTGTTTTCTGTAACCACGTCCCAACTTGGGATGACTGCAGCAATCCTCTACACTCTTTACTACAGAAGAAAGAGCGCATCCTAGCAGATGCAGCTAGGTGCTTCCTGGGTTTAAGCACTCTTGATAATGCCCAGAGAATGTGGCAACTGACCAAGTTCTACCCAACAGGAGACCAAACTGGGACTATGGGACGGAAGAGGGTAGGAAGTTGCCCAGTGACTCGCCCGTCTTTGGCAAGGCCCTTAACCAGGATTTAAGCTGTTTCCACAGGGAATCCCCAGAAGTTACCTTACTCTGATTTGTAGGTGCTTTCTTATTGGCTGCTATTGGATGAGGAGGGCTGTTTAGCAGTTACTCAAGGCCTCCTAAGGACTCTGGTGCAATTAGGCTATCAGGTCTCCAAAAAGAAAGCTCATATTTGTATACACCAAATCACCTATTTAAGGTATGAACTGAAGGAAAAGAAAAGATTGCTGTTAAAAGCCTGCATAGAGGGGGCTGGAGAGATGGCTCAGCAGTTAAGAGCACTGACTGCTCTTCCAGAAGAGCCTGGTTCAATTCCCAGCAACCACATGGCAGCTCACAACTGCGTGTAACTCTAAGATCAAACACCTTCACATAGACATACATATGTAGGCAAAACACCAGTGCACATAAAATAAACAAATTAGTAAAAAAAAAAAAAAAACTCACATAGAAACCATAATGAGAATCCCTACCCTGTGGAATTTGACCGTTCCCTGAACTCTACCCTGATAAGATGCTCTGCCAAGTATTTTTTTATTACTGTCTTAAAGGGTTTTATTTTCTTCCATTCTCCAAATTATATGTTTCTTTTTTAATTAATTAATTTTTTTGCTATACATCCCACTTGTAGCCTCCTCCCTCCTGATCCCATATTCCTTCCCTCTTCCCCCTCTCTCCTCCCACCTCAAAAATGGGGAGCCACCCCTGCCCACCCACCCCAGTTCAAGTCCCATCAGGACTGAGCACATCCTCTTCCCCTGAGGCCTGCCAAGGCAGCACTGCCTGGGAGAGGGGAAGGAGGGTGGTGATCAAAAAGCAGGCAACAGAGTCCATGTCAGAGTCAGCCCCCGCTCCCCTCACGAAGATGGAGCTGCCCGTCTGCTACATCTGTGGAGGGGATCTAGGTCCAGTCCATGCATGGTCCTTGGTTGGTGCTTCATCTCCACAAGCCCCTCTGGGCCCTGGTTAGTTGATTCTGTTGGTCTTCTTGTGGGGCTCCTGTCCTCCCCAGGTCCTTCTATCCTTCCCCCACTTTTCCACAAGACTCTCTATGCTTTGCCCAATGTTTGGCTGTGAGTCTCAGCATCTGTATAGATCTGTTGCTGTGTGGAGCCTCTCACAGGATAGCTATGCTAGGTTCCTGTCTGTGAAATATGACAAAGTACCATTAATAGGGTCGGGGACTGGCTCTCTCCCATGGGTTGGGTCTCAGGTTGGACCACTTTCAAGTAATAATCTTATCTGCTGTCTGCCTCTGTAATTCGATCGCCAAGTCCTTGCCTTCTCAAATTCCTCTGGAAATCCCCTGCCTGCACTTTTTTCCTGTAAAAGAGGTCTAAAAGGTTTCCCCATCATTTTTCTCTTAAACCCTGATTTATGGAGACAGCCCTGTACAGAGGCTTGCTCAGTTCACCAGAAATTGTGTCAGTGATCTTTACTCTTGTTCAGTGGGACTAACAGAACATATTTATAGTTATTTTTCCTTTTAATTTCTTAGCTTTTTTTAAATATCTAATTCACTCCCATTACTGTAAAATGACTGAGTTTCAGGTGAATTTTAGTTACGTTGGCTTTTCACATTACTTGTATTTTTGTACCAGGACTTGTGCATGCCTAGAGAAGTTGTTGGCTGAGTTCAGTTTTTCTTCAATATTAATTTATTTTAACTCTTTTTCAAAGCAAGTGGCTGCCTTATTCAGAAGGAACTAGGTTGTTGTAGCATTGTGGCATCATCGTCCTGTGTTGTAAGGGTGGCTGGGCACCAGACTCTGATCTAGATCTTCCTGAGTTTTATTTTTGCCAACTCTGCTTTCTGACTGAAACTCTGTCTTAGGGTTTCTACTGCTGTGAAGGGACACCATGACTGTGGCAACTCTTATAAAGGACAAGATTTAAATGGGGTTGGCTTACAGTTCAAAGGCTCAGTCCATTACCATCATGGCAGGAAGCATGGCGCCACACAGGCAGACACAGTGCTGAAGGAGGAGCTGAGAGTTCCGCATCTTGGTCTGCAAGAAGCAGAAGGAGGTGGTGTGTCACATTGGGCGTATCTTGAACATATGTGACCTCAAAACCTGACCACACAATAACACACTTCTGCCAGAAAGGCCACACCTGCTCCAACAATGCCATACCTCCTAATAGTGCCACTCTCTATTGGCCAAGCATTCACAAACATGAATCTGTGAGGGCCCTTCCTATCCAAACCACCATATTCTTTATGCCCCTCCAACACGCATTCACTGGACAACATAGACTGATACACAAATGATCGGAGTGCTTGTAGACCCAACAGTGACAGAGCCTGAGACAGGCTGAGCTATGGTTATGGACAGAGATGGGAGGTCCTCCCTCATCAGGACTCTGAATGCGTTGATGCATCTCCTTCACCTGGGTGGCATGCTGACCTCACAGGGCATTATGGGAGGCTGGAGGTTTGACAGGCACCTTAATTTTTCCAGAGTGACAGGCAGAGCTGAAAAAGTATGGAGTATGAAGTCTTCCTGGTGGTGGGCAGGCCCTGGAACTCCCTGGACACACAATCCTCAGTGAGGTGACAGTCAAGGCCTGAGCCCAACAGACATGCTGGCCGACTGGAGTGATGTATGTGGCTACACGTTCTCAGGTGTACAGTCCTCACGGGGGTGGTGGGCAGGGGCTCTTTTCTAGGTGTCTGTTGGTTCAGGCAGCAATAACAAGACACCTAAACTGAGTGGCTTATACACAGCAGAAATTTGTTCCCAGTCCTGGGCACTGAGAGTTTGTGTAGCTTTGGGGTCTCTTATTGATTCATAAGTTTCTACATTATCATACATGGTGTAAGCCACATCTTTATCATAGCTGTTTGCTTACCCAGAACTATTGTCCTTGAACCAAGTCTTTGTCTTTAAAAAAATAAAGCATTTCACTGACCTTATGAAATGATTTTTTTTTCATTATTCAGTACAATTTCAATGAAAAAAAAACCAAGTTGTCAGATTGACAGGCCCATTTTTAATCTTCTAAATGACATTTCATCAGAAGAAGGAGAGATGGTAATGTATTTTAAATACAAACTTCTAGAGCCCAAAACAATACAATGCCTTACTTCAAAATAAGTAAAGAATTTAGCTAGGGTCAACCAATTGGACTGCTGTGTTGCTATTAATACTAAAATTCTTGAGATGTAACAAATTTTGTGTTAGGAAGTCCTATGATAAACCCAGATTTCTGTGTCATTAGAATGATTTCAACTATTAACTTGTAGTAGAGACACCCCAAGATTTGGTGTTGGTTTATTCAAATTATACAGTAATTATTAGCAACAACTGCTCTCAAGGCACTGGAGGCTGGCTTCACCAACAGGTCATAACTACAGTACTATGCCAAAGCAACAGAAGAAAGAGCGAACACACTTCTTTTCTGTTGGCGACCTGTCTGCCCTCCTGTGAGGCTAGAGAACTCCAACTTCCACCCTTAAAATGAGGAAAGGTTCTTAGAAAGGCCTGGAAGCTCCAACACGGCACAGCCAGGGAATGAAGCCTGCGAACACTGTCAAATCAAACTGCAGCCTGAGAGGGCCTCCCTGTGTACGGACTCTAGACTTTTGTTGTAAACTGCCACCTAACATGCCCAAGAGTTCTGAAAATTTGAGGTGGCAGGACAGCTTTTATTTTTACTGTTGGCCTTCAGGCTTCTTGGGGATGCAAAGGTCGTGAACCCCAGTGTTTAGGACACTGCTATTGGAGTAGTCTGTTACTTTCAGCCAAAAGCATTTGAGCGAATGTGTCCTGTTTTACAGATTAGGAAACAAAATCTCTGGCTAGGGAAACCACCAGGGCCTCATCCCTCTCCCTTGGTGTGCTCTTTCCTCCAACATGCCTTAGCCACTCTGCTCACACACCTCTTACAAGGACAGCCTTGGCGCATTCCAAGTCCCTCTTCCAGGACACCTTTGATTCTGTTAACTGTGACAGAGCTCCTGTCCATACAGATTACCATAAAGACCCAGTGTCAGCAGTACAAGGAGTTGGATGGAGTGAGGGGAGGGAGTATTTGGGAAGCTCCTGGATCAAAGAGGGAAATAAAGAGAAGAGAGAGGAGAGAGGAGAATGATGGTGGGGGGGAATAAACATTTGCATTTTCAAATGGTATTATTTTCCACGTTGCAATTAGGCTCAATTTAAAAAGTATTCATTATTATTCTGTTTCCTGCTGAGTGTATGCCAAAGCTACAGCTCATTCTACCCACTCCTTCAGGTCCTAAGAGATAGCCTAGGACCTGGGGAACTCTGATTTGCAGGAGAGGTTGAGATGCTTCTGTTTGCTTAAAGATCACACAGAGGTGCTGAAGTTGTTGTGGGCTCAGTTCTGTCTGGTTGGCTGAGTGAGCAAGAGGAAATATGCCTTCTCCATAATGCCAATGCTACCCAGTACAGGGAGATAGCAGGACTCTTCTGAGCCCCATGCTCCAGGCCATGAGGGTGCTCTTCAGAAGGCTCCAAGGTAGCAAGGACTTCCTAGTAAACTCTGGGCCTTTTCTCTATATGCTCCCCAATAACTGGGAGAGACAGGAAGGACACAGGCTGTGTGTAGCTTCATGTGATACGGATCATCAGGGGAAGCTTCCATCTGTGAATTATTTTCTATTCCTGTTTCTCATCATATGGTCTCAAGAGCCCTGGAGGAGAGAGAAAGAATAGTCTTTTTGACAAGTTACATTAGGGCAACTTTATTCTTTTACACAGAAAAGAAAATGAACTTAATTCTTTCACCTAGACCTTCACACAGAATGTGAAAAGAATCTAAGTGAAAGAATATCACACAAAAATGTTTGCCCCCAATTTATCAAAGACCTAAATATAAGAGACCATCTAGGCATGCAAGAACATATTCGTTTTCTCTGTTGATTAAGGATTGAAAGGAATGAAAAGTTGAAAGTCAATGAAAGTCAAAGTTTAGCCAAGAAAGACCTTCTCATTAGAGTTTTTAAAAGAGGCCCCCGGGAGGGACAACGTGCAAATCTCTGTATCTTCCCAGAGGAGGATAAAGAAAGGCAAAGAAGAAAAGACACTTCTGTCTGAGCTACGCTGGCTTGGAGGTCAGCCATTCAGTAGGGAGTGGAGCCTTAGGAGAAAGTTAAGAAAGCCCAAAAGATCTTAGGTTCTGGCTTGTGTCTGAAAAAGATGGCGGGGGGGGGGCAGCTAGGGGAGGGAGCAGAAAAGGAAAAAGGTAAAATGGCACCCTTCTGAGTCAAGATTCAGAAAGGTAGACAGACCCATCTGACTATCATAGCATCTTGCAGGGATTGCACTAGAGGGATGGGAATTCTGGGAAGTCAAAGTGCAGAATCTCATTCGAGGAATAATTATTCTGCCTAATAAGGATTTAAGGTGATTCTATCTTCCTAGCACTGGTCGTTTCTCCCGAGGAGTGGCCCACATCCAGGTGACTGACCAGCCCAACTGTGATGTTATGAGTAGCTTGGAAAGTTAGGTCTCTACCCAGGTCAGAAACTTCATCTTCTTAACTGGAAGAACTGGTTTTCCTTACTGGGCCTTTTCTACAGCTGTCATTAGTGTTAAAACTATGACATTCTTTTCAAGATGGGCATGAATCTTTGTGACCTTAGATTAGGCAATATTGTTTTAACATATGACACCAAAAATAAATTAGAATTTACAAAACCTGAAGCTCACTACAAACTGATAGTCCATGCCTGTTATCCCAGCACTCAGGAAGGGGAGGCAGAAAGATCAAGAGTTCAAAGCTAGCATGAGCTACATAATAAGACTCTGTCGTATAACCCAAGAACTGGAGATAGAACATATATGGAACTCTGAATTCTATCGCCAATTCTTACAGAAAAGAAAATTTGTGCCTAGGAGGTAGCTCAATGGGTAATTAGGCAGCAGAATAGAAAATAATGAAGGAAAAAATTCTAGAGATTAACATATGAAAGGTAGCAGCAGACAAATGACTAGCAACCCATACTTTACCAGTGATTCTTTAAACCAAAAGGAGATGTTTAAAAAGCCAACAATATAAGAGTTTTAGAAAGTGGCCTACTGTGTTAATGACCCATAACAGGTCAATGCAGGCTTTCCTCTTTTTGCCTTTTTAGAGCCAGGGCACAGGCGAGCTATGGCACACCTCCAGGCTCCCTTGCTTCTCCCCCTAATAGACTGTCTCCTTTCCTATAGCCATCCATATGTGTCTGTACAATTCATCGTAAAAAGGCACAAGAGCATGGCGATTCTAGAACTTGCCCCTCAGACTCAGGGCCTAGACTGCTAGAGTAAGAATGCTTGCTGTAAAAATATGAGGTTTGTATCCTCAGTCACACACACACACACACACACACACACACACACACACATTTAAAAACCTTTATGCTTCAATTACTAAAGTTAAATGATAACTACTGCCGAATGGAAGAGGTTTGCAAGTCATGTATGTAATACTGATTTGCATCTAGAATACAGAAGATCTCACAGACTTCAATAACACCAACAAAAAGATAAGTAACTCAATTAAAAATAAAGGACTTAACAGGAATTTCTGCAAATACAATGGACAAATGGCTGATCAGTACAGGGAAAGAAAGTGTTCAACATTATAAAGCAGTAGAAAAGTGAATATAAAAAAATCACAAAGAGATACTATTTAGCACCGCAGGGCAGCCAGAACAAAGACTGAATAACAGCGCACTTGGCAGACACTCGGAACTCTCAGGATGATGCTGGAAATGGGAATAGTGGAGCTGACTGAGAAAATGGCCTGGAAGTTTCTCAAAAAGTCAATTATGGAGTTACCATGTTGCCCAGTGATTCACACTTTGAATGGCACCCAGGAGAACTGAAACCTCTATTCACATGAGAACCCCAACGCAAAGGTTTAGAGCAGCTTCCTCATACCAGCCAAATGAAGGCTTAGCCTGTCCACATGCCCACTGTGCCCACCCACTGCCTCCCACTGCAGCCAGAGCTACTCTTTTTGAAGTATTGTTATGTCATGCAGGCAATCCAACTGGCCTTCCTTTAGGGACCTTTAGGGTCCTGACAGCATCCTACCTGCATCCCATGACATCATCTGGGCCAGGTACCTAGTGACTTGTCGGCCACTCCCCTTTTCTCTCGCTCTCTTGCTCTTCCCTTCCCTTGCTTTTTTCGCCCTCTCTCTGTCAGGGCACCCCCTCCTCCCATCATGTGTGTCTCTCTCTCCATCTTCATCCAATAAATCTCTTTCATTTAATACCTGTTCCTGCTGTATGCATGGCATCATTTTTAAATAAATACTAACCTTAGTGGCATAGTGTATCAGCTCTATGATACACTAGAGCCTGTGTATGAGCTCCCCCTGTCGTGCCCCTCCCCACTGGACTCTGCTCACAAGTCCCGCCTTGACCTCCTCATGCTCGCTTCCTCTCATCTCTGCTGCAGACACACAGGGCTTCTCCTCAGTGTGCCCCAAGGTGGCTCCTCTGCAGTCAGTCCCTGGCTGCTGTCAGATGTCAGAAGCAGAACTCTTCTCCTCATAGCCCTGGCGATGTCTTGCTTGCATGTGTATTTCCACCATGTTTCAGAGGAAGCTCCTGAAGCTGAGATTGTAGCATGGGGGTTAGCACACAGTAGGGAGGGGCTGGCACATAGCAGGGTCTCAGTGAATGCATGTCGAATTAGGAAAGGGTTATGGCCCGCGTGCTACCTGTTATCGATGGCCTTTGTTGTCAGGTTGTCTCATTCTCCAAGTAACTTGTCATTCCGCCGCCACCACCCCCACTGCCACCATCTCTGAACAGTATTTCCTGAAAATACCCGTCTTAGTCTGTGATCTGTGGTTGTGAAGAGACACCATGACCACTGGGGGCTGGTTTACAGTCCAGAGGTCTAGTCCGCTGGCGTCACGGTGGCATGGCAGCATGCAGGCAGACACAGTGCTGAAGAGGTAGCTAAGAATTCTACATCCAGATCAGCAGGCAGCAGGAAGAGAGAGTGCCACCAGGCCTGGCTTCTGAAACTCCCCCTCCCGCTCCCCCATGACACACTTTCTCCAACAAGGCCACACCTCCTATAAGCCATTCCATGGCAAGCAAGCAGTCGAATCTAGTTTGTGGGGCCATTTCTATTCAAGCCACCATGTTCCACTGACTGACCATCTCGTGGCTTGATTATGACTGTTCTTTGCCACCTAGATTTAATGTGCCCCAGTTGGTCCAATCTGTTCCTGAGTTGGGAGGGTGAGGAGCAAAGCAAAAGATGTCTAGGACTTAATTGCCAATAAAACCCTTTATGGCCAAATCTGAGCAACTAAGAGGTACTGGAAGCAGTGGCTCTTAGGTCAAGCCCACATGATTCCCTTCTTCAATCTAATGATCTCAGTCTTGGGGATGATGTCCTAGAATCTTTTCTTAGAGCTTGTACTTTTTGCAGACTGTTAACTGACAATACATCTGAAGTTTTACAAGTACACACCCACACAAATACAACCAAAAAAAAAAAAAAAACAGGAGTGTGAAAGTTAAGGGCTTGTTTACAGATGTACTCCCTGGGTGAGGCATGTCCAGTACTTTTCAACTCTCAGGAGGCACAGCTAGGCATGTGCAGAGTTAGGGGGCGTCTAGCTGATTAAAGAGAATTGTCATAGTGGGGGTAGGCAGATATGAACACAGCTTGGGGAGACTTATGCTAACAGTTTTGGAGGAAATCAGCTTGGTAAAGCACTCTCCTGAACTTTGGAAGGCTCCTGTTCTCTACGAAGGTGGTGACTGTGTCTACACAGAAAAGAGCTGGCAACTGTGCACATCACTCGGCGGAACCTACAGGAATGCTGAGGCTTTCCATTGGAAGCAAGGTTTAGAGTCTTGGACCAAGTAGGATAACAGGACTCCAGCACTGACACAGAGCAAATCTGTAGACTCTTTTCAGTTTGGGGGAACAGTGGTAATGACAGTCCCATTCTCTGACGTTCAAGTGCACACCACACATGCAATAGCAAAGTCCTAATTTAATCAAGGCAATCACACAGTGTCCATGTGTGCTGTTGGAAGCCAGACCAGACTGCGCCAAGGCCACAATACCTGCAGTAGCCACGCTCCTCACAGGCACCCACAGACCTCTCACGGAGACCTGGCTGACAGATTTCGGTGGCAGGGTTCCGTGGTCATCATTGTATCCTTCCCTCCCCCATCCTGCCTTCTGTCTGGGAATCACAGACTCTGGCTACAGACATTCACTGTGAAATGGTCCCTCTTCCTCCTATAAGAGAAACTCCTGTTCCCTCCCTCATGGGCCTGATTGGTAACTCTTCTAATAGACATTTTATCCCCAACTGTAGGACTCCTTTTCAAACTTTTTTTGTTTTTAATTTGGGGTTCCTTAAAGCCTCTGCCTTCCAACACCCCAGCTCTAGGTAGGAGAGAGAAGGTTAGTGGGGAGAAGGGGCGCAGACCCCTTTTCTTCTCCCAGATGTTTAGGGTCAGTGGGTTCTTATGGAGCTGTACCAATCTCCGTCAACAGCAGACTCAGCCAGCAGGCAACTCCACACCACTGCACTGAAACTCTTCTGTCTGCCTGCTCCCAGCTACCACACTATCCATCTTTCTGGTCTCTCCAAACTGCCACTCACCACACACCACCACTTCTCTCTCCAGCTCTCACACTTCTATCCCTCAGAGTCCTAGACCACTCCTCTCTCCATGTGGCACCAGGCAGGCTGTTACCAGCTGGCAAAGACCACACCCAGCAGGAGGCAGTTATCAGCTGTGGACAAACTAAAGCCCAAACTAAAACCCCACACTTTGGATTAAAACAAAAACATATTTACATAACATAACTGAGTTTTTAAGAAGCCAAAACTTCCATTACACCTAACCATCTGCCTCAATTCCCCCTTTGAGCCTCACATCTAAGATCCTTCAGTCAAGTCTTAACTAGAAGAATTATCTAAATGTTGTTGCTTCTTTTTACATCTGAAAGTACTGACTTAAAATGACAGAAGAATTTTATTGGCCATTTTTCACATTCAAAATCCAGATATTATTTACACAGTTTAAACAGGAGTGCCTATTGATCACTTTACATGTATTAAGAATATTCATTTTGGGCTGGAAATTCAGAAGTTAAGAAAACTGACTGCTTTTGCAGAGGTCCTGAGTTCAATTTCCAGCACCCACATGGTGGCTCTCAACCATTTAAAATAAGATCTGGTGTCCTCTTCTGGCATGTAGGCAAAACACTGTATACATAATAAATCTTTTTTTAAAAAAAGAATATACATTTTAACTGTACTTTTAAAAAAATGTATGTGAGTGTTTTGCCTACTTGTACGTACATATACACACCTCGTGTATGCAATGCCTGCAGAGGCAAGAAGAGAGCATCTGATTCCCTGAAACTGGAGTTACAGATGGTTGTTCAGTACCATGTGGGTGCTGGGAACTGAACCTGGGGTCCTTTCGAAGAGCAGCCAGTGTTCTTAACATCTGAGCCATTTCTCCAGATCCTAATTCTGAAAACTTTTACATGTATGTAAAGTTTAGATATACAGCTCTATACATTTCCTTGTCATATATATGCACTGATACATACCTACAAGAAAATCATCTTAAAACAATTGATTATAAAGTGGTTGTTTGTGCAGAGAGAGCCAAGATGGTGGCCTGGATCACACACACGGTGTCTGATCAGTAGGGCAGCAGTGACTGCACAGTGACTGATGGGCTGGAGTGTGGGCTGACACACCAGCGCCTGTTTCTCCAGGTAAGAGAAAACCCCACAGTGGGAGAAATAAGTGGGTCCGATATCAGCTCACCTGGCTAAACCCCAGAAAAGTTCCCGGTTGTCCACTGGCAGGTGGTCTCTGCATATAGCCTCTCACCTGTATGCTGCTTTCACCAGCCTATGAATACCTCCTGGGTACCGGGGCACACAGCTCTAACCGTGGGTATACTGACTCCCAGGAACCATGGGAACAGTCCCAGGCACCGCTCCAAAGTTCAACCCATCTCCCTAGGGAGACCAACCAGACCTCTGGGCTCACAGATAATCCAACAAGACTGCATCCATCAAGCACAGTGTCTGAGCACAGTGTCTAGGCAGTTGCAGCTTATTAACCTTAAAGCAAAAAAGCCAGTGGCAGGATGGCTGCCTCAAGGACTTCTTCTAGTGAGAGGAGAGCCCCTGGGCTCCTGAGAAGTCCAGTTAGTCCACAAGATCATACAACAGGAGAGCTGTGGGCAATTCCCCGAGAACCACCCACCAGTCGCAGACCACACCCACCAATCAGAGGAGTGCTCCTTGGGGAGTATACAGCTTCTTGCCCAGGGCTCTTCCCACCCCCCCAAAACATCCAAAGGGCAAACTACCAGCCAACACCAGAGATAACCAAATGGCTAAAGGCCAGCAATAAAAACACAATCAACAAAAGCCAGAGCAATATGGCAACTCTAGAACCCAATAATCCAAAACCAAGTAGCCCTGGATACCATAACACAACTGAAACACAAGAAAATGACTTTAAATCTAAACTTACGATGATGATAATGGAGGAAACAAATGAAATCCAAAAAGAAATACAGGAAGATAAGTCAAACAGACTGAGGCCTTTAGAGAGGCTTATAGAGAGAAAATGAATGAATCACTCAAAAAAAAAAATACAGGAAAACACAAGCAAGTGAAGGAAATCAATAAAATGATTCCAGATCTTAAGATGGAAATGGAAACATTAAAGAAAGTACAAACTGAGGAAATCCTGGAGAGAAAGAACTTAGAAAAGGAAACAGAAACTACAGAGGTAAACATCTTCAACAGAATACTAGAGAGGGAGGAAAGAATCTCAGGTGTAGAAGATACAATGGAAGAAACTGATGCATCCATCAAAGAAAATGTTAAATCTAAAAACTCCTGACATAAAACATCAAAAAAATAAATAAATCAAGGACACCATGAAAAGATAAAGTCTATATATATAATAGGAATAGAGTAAAGAGAAGATTCGTGGCTCTAAGGCCCAGAAAACATTTTCAAGAAAATCTCAGAAAAAAATTTCCCCAATCTAAAGAAAGAGATGCCTAGAAGCATACAAGAGGCTTACAGAACACTAAATAGATTAGACCAGAAAAGAAAATCCTCCCACCACATAATAATCAAAACTTTAAATGTACAGAACGAAGAAAAAATATTAAAAAGTGCAAGGTAAATGTACAAACCTACCCCTACAGAAGTTACTAGAAGGAAAACTCCCACCCAAAGAGGTTAACTACAAAACAAAACAAATAAACAAACAAACAAAAAAAACCCCACAGGATATATATAACTTCACTACAGCAAAATCAAAAGTAGACAAGCACACAAACACACTGCCACAACCAACATCAAACTAAAAGGAACTAACAATCACTGGTCATTAATTTCTCTCAACATCAATGAACTCAACTCTCCAATAAAAAGACACAGACTAATAGAATAAATGTGTAAATAGGACTGAACATTCTGCTGCATACAAGAAACATACCTCAGCCACAAAGATAGACATTACCTGAGAGTAAAGGGATGGAAGGTTTTCCAAGCAAACAGACCCAAGAAGCAAGCTGGAACAACCATTCTAATATTTAATAAACTAGATTTTTAACCAAAATTAATCAAAAGAGATGAGGAAGGACACTGCATACTCATTACAGGAAAATTCCACCAAAATGACATCTCAGTTCAGAACATCTATGCCCCAAATACAAAGGTACCAACATTTGTGTAAAAAAACAAAACAAAATTAAAAAACACAACAACAACAAAACATTAATAAGGCTTAAACCACACATCAATCCCTATACATTAATAGTGGGAGACTTTGACACCCCGTTCTCACCAAAGGGGAGGTAACTGAAAAAGAAACTAGATTGAGAAATAATGGCACTAATGGATGTCATGAATCAAATGGATCTAACAGACATCTATAGAACTTTTGACCCAAACACAAAAGAATATATACCTTCTTCTCAGCACCTCATGGAACTTTCTCCAAAAGTGACCATATAGTAGATCACAAAGCAAGCCTCGGCAGATGCAAAAAAAAAAAAAAAAAAAAAAAAAAAAGGAAATAAAGAATACTGTGTATCCTATCAGATCACCATGTGCTAAAGATGGACCTCAAAAACAACAGAAATAACAAAAAACCTGCATGCACCTAGAAACTGAACAACTCCGTACTCAATGACCAATGACCACTGGGTCAGGAAAGAAATAAAGAAATCAATTAAGAACTTCCTTAAGTTCAATGAAAATGAAGGCACAACATACCCATATTTATGGGACACCATGAAAGCAATGCTAAAGGGGAAGTTCATAACACTAAATGCATTCACAAAGAGATTGGAGACATCTCATACAGTAACCTAATGGCACACCTGAAAGCCCTAGGGAAAAAAAAAAAAAAAGAAGTAGATATACTCAAGAGGAGTAGATGGCTGGAAATAATCAAACTCAGGCCTGAAAAAAACAAATTAGAAAGAAAGAGAACAATTTAAAGAATCAACTAAATAAAGATCTGGCTCTTTGAGAAAAGCAACAAGACAGGCAAATGCTTAGCCAAACTAACTAATGATATGATAGTATACATAAATGACCCAAAATATTCTTTCAGCGAACACTTTCAGCAAAGTGGCTGGATACAAAATTAACTCAAAATAATCAGTAGCCTTCCTGAACACACACACACACAAAAAAATAGGATGAGAAAGAAATTAGGAAAACAACACCCCATAGCCACAAAAAAACATAAAGTATCTTGGGGTAACACTAACCAAGCAAGCTAAAGACTTGTATGAACAACACTTCAAGTCACTAAAGAAATTGAAGAAGCTGTCAGAAGATAGCTCAATAGGATCAACATAGTAAAAATGGCCATCTTATCAAAAGCAATCTACAGATTCAATGCAATTTCCATCAAATTACCATCACAATTCCTTACAGACCTTGAAAGAACAATTTTCAACTTCATATCGAAAAACAAAAAATTCAGAATAGCTAAAACAATCCTTTTAGAAGATCTAAATCTCCATCCCTGATCTCAAGCTGTACTTTAGAGGAACAGTAATTGCAAAAGCCCACTGGCAGAGTCAAACAGTTCCTGAGTGGGTAATGAGGATTGAAAGAAAATTTTAAAAAATAACACACTACACACAAGATCAGTTTGAGAAGACTGCCAGTAGAAACTGTCACACCTGGTTTATTCCACAATTCCTTCTTATTGTCAGAACAAAGAGCACCTCATACAATGAAGAGGTTCATTGAGAGGTCAAACTTGCTTACTTTGACCATCTGTCTGTGTGATCCTCACACAAAACAAGTGAACTTGGCAAAACATCCTGCCTATCCCTGTCTCCAGGTGAAGGCCAGGGTGAAAGCATGTTTTCTGCTGAGAAAGCAGCCTTACAAACAAGCAGCTCTCCATACTAGAGGTATCTCAATCCCTGATCTCAAGCTGTATTGTAGAGCAACAGTAATAAAAACTGCATGGTACTGGCATAGAAACGGGCTGGTAGATCAATGGAATAGAATTAAAGACCCAGAAATAAGCCCACACAGCCACAGACACTTAATTTTTGACAAAGGAGCCAAACCCATACATAGAAAAAAATTAAAAAGCATAGTATCTTCAACAAATGGTGCTGGTCTAATTGGATGTCTATATGTAGAAACATGCAAGTAGATCCATATTTATCACCCTGCACAAAACTAAAGCCCGAGTGGATCAAAGACCTCAACATAAAACTAGACACACTGGGTGGGGAAAAGGGGAGAAGGGTGGGATTGGGAGGGGAGGAGGGAGGGAGCTACAGGGGAGACACAAAGTGAATAAACTGTAATTAATAAAAATAATTTTTAAAAAACAGACACACTAAACCTATCAGAAGAAAAAGTGGTGAAGAGCTTTGAACTCATTGGCATAGGAGACAACTTCCTAGATAGAATACCAACAGCTCAGATTCTAAGATCAACAATTAAGAAATTAATAAATGAAACTGAAAAGCTTCTGTAAAGCAACGGACACTGTCAGTAGAACAAAATAACAGCCTACAGACAGAAAAAGGATCTTCACCAATCCTACAGCCAACAGAGGGCTAATAATATCAGAATATATGAAGAACTCAAAAAATTAAACACCAAAAGCCAAATAATCCAATTGAAAAATGGGGTACAGAGCTAAACAGAGAATTCTCAACAGAGGAATATTGAATGGTGGAGAAGCACTTAAAGAAATATTTAACATCCTTAGTCATCAGGGAGATGCAAATCAAAATGACTCTGAGATTCCATCTTACACCTATGAGAATGACTAAGATCAAAAACTCAAGTGACAGCACATTCTGGTGAAGCTGTGGAGAGAGGGGAACACTCTTCTATTGCTGGTAGAAATACACACATGGTGTGTACTCACTTATAAGCATATATTAGGCATCCAATACAGGATAACCATACTACAATCCACAGATCGAAAGAAGCTAAGTATCAAGGAGGACCCTAGGCAGGATGCTTAATTGTCATTCAGAAGGGCAAACAGAATATATACTGGATGAGGTTGAAGGGAGGGAACAAGACAGAAGTCTTCCATGATGTCCTCCAAAAACCTTCACCCAGCAGAGGATTGAAGCCGATGCTGAGACTCACTACCAAGCTTTGGACAGAGTGCAGGGAGTCTTATGGAAGAGTGGGGGTCAGGGATAGAAGGACCTGAAGAGGATAGGAGCTCCACAAGAAGACCAACACACCCAACAAATTTGGGCCCGGGAAAGGGGGGCCTGCGGAGACTGATGCACCAACCAAGGACCATGAATGGAGAGGACTCAGGCCCCCTGCTCAGATACAGCTGATAGGAGGCTCAGTCTCCATGTAGGTCACCTAGTAAGAGGACCAGGGCTGTCTCTGACATGAACTCTGTTTATTGCTCTTTGATCTCTTCCCTCTGGGTGAGGCAGCCTTGCCAGGTCACAGAGGGAGACGATGCAGGCAGTCCTAAAGAGACTTGATAGTCTGGGGTCAGTTGACAAGGGAGGAGGGCTCCCCCTTTCTGAGGACTAGGGGACAGAGATACGGGAGAAGGAGAAGGGAGTGAATATGATAGAGATGTAAAATGAATAAAATTTTAAAGAAATTAACTCCGACATTTCTAGGACATGGTTTCCTGGGTAGAAAAAAAAAACAGTCAAAAACATAAACAGCTTAATAAAACATACAACATGGATAACCTTACAATGTAACAATGTACACAAACTCAGATATTAAATTATGCATTCTTATAGCATTATTTATAACAAAATGTATTTTCTCTCAACAATGAACTATCTTAGAGTAAGAATTAATCTTAGCACAACTTTGCTACCCAATGAAATTAGCCCATCTTCACATCAACAAAATATATGTGTATTTTGTATTGAGCAGATCCCAGAAAAAAAGTAAAAATACCTATATAGCAAGCGATACTTTAAATCTGCCTAGTAAAAAAATCAGTTTATATGTTTTCTGAGCACTTTAACAGTGTAATCACCCTTTAAGTGAAAGACTTCAGTTATCTATCTTTTGGGTAAGATGTAACAACATGACCCTTTTCCTATTGCACACAGACTCAGCTTGCCCTGGTCCTGGAGATTTGAAGAGATTACACCTTTTGAGTTCCTAACATGAGAAGAAAATACAGCATGAGGATGTTTGTGCGCATAGCCATCATTTCATATGTGTCTCACATTTATACCCATCCCACATTTGTCACTTGCATATTGAAAATATTCCTGAAGAAAAAAATCCCATTAACAGGATTTGCAAGAGCTATCCAATCCTGCAAATCCTATAAGGAGTTCTTTTTTATCCCCCTCCAAGGACAGATTAACTTTGCCCACACGCTGCTTTAGACATAAAATGACACAAAACATAATTATATTAATTCAAAGTGTACTCTTGGATAAATCACCATGAGTTTACCAAAGACTAGTCACTTAGAACTCTTCCTAGAAGATGCCAAGATAATCCACACTGACTGTTCTCCACGGTTACACCAATTATGGTCAAGTTCTCTTGAGCACCCTGGTTTCTCTGTGTGCCGAATGGTTCAACAGAACCCAGGGCTCAGAAAAGCCCCAAAGACAAACACACCCCAGCCTTCCCTGTCATATGGCACATGTCCTGACACTTAACAGAAATCTAAATCCTAAATTTTCTCCCGCTGATGAGGTCTGTCATACAAATGGCATAGTGGCCCAAACTATCTGACAGAACCCAGATGGCTCAGGGTGCACCAGCTGGATTCAGACCTTTGAGGAGTCCCAATGCTCATTCCTGTTCATGAAATAAAGACAAAACTCTGATGGCAGCTGAGGGCGGAGGAAGAAAAGTCATTGCAGCTGTGGCAACCATTCAACCTTTTCTCTCTACCTGGCGTCAACTTGTTGTGAGTGGACGACACCCCAGATGTATCATTTTCCCTGGGACAGTTGCTAGAGTTGCTAGGGTGCGAACCTAGGCCATGGCCTCCCTAGCAGAATCATCTCAGCCACCTTCTTCTGCAAGGCCAGTTAAAAAGATCAAACACCCAAAAGCAGAGAAAGGAATTTACTCAAGTGGCCACATTAGGAAGTGGGACAGAGTTTTGTTGATCCCCAGGTTTGTCTTCCAGGGTCCTGACACGAGATTTCCATTTAAGCAAAGGTCACAGGTATGCATAACTAAGCAGCTGTGGTCAAGGTGTTGTCCCACTGATGACTGGCCCATGGCTGTATCAGTCCTACAAACTCCTCTGACAAGATGTGAGAGCTGCATGGACTCTTTCTGAGAGACAGTCTCCCTATTTGCCTGGCATCATAGCCCAGCCTTTCCCTTCCCCATCACAAGATGCCTGGGCAGTTCCAGTGCCTCCAGCTCCATTTTCTAAGTAGCCTGATAGCTGGGGTGGGGTGCGGGTGCAAGGGAGACAGCAAATGTCTCCTTAGGATACCTTCTCCTGTCATGACAGCTCAAGGACCATTTGTGAGGAGCTGGTGAACTAAGGCCTGCAAGTCAAATGGAGGCTTTCTTTGTAGCACGAAGTATCCAAGTTGTCACAGAGGAAGTTTGTGGCTTAGGGAAAAGGTCTACCAGAGGAAATGTTATCTCTAGATCCTGTGACCAAAGATAACCAAGCACTGGGCTAGCCGCTTGAGGATGGCCACCACGAGTCCTAAGCCCTTTGTTGTCAAGTAAGAGCTGCCTTCCCAGCTACACAGCCGCTTCTCTGTCCTGGCGGAGCTGTGGAAAACCTGGAGCCCGTGCATCACAGCCAAGCCCCTATTGGTCACTCAAAAGTGGATCTTCTCTGCAAACCACTTTCAGGAGTTTGTCCAACACCCTGCTGGGAGCTCTCCATACCTGGAACACCAGGCTGAAAGAACTCAAACTTCTAAGAAATGCAAAACAAAACAAAAGAGGTGTCTCTGGAGGGGCCACCTTCACACTCCCATGAGCAAATAGAGACCATATCACCTGCCCTAGGGAATGTTGCATCCATATGCCCAGAGCCGTATGGGCAGAGCCGTATGGTGTGGCCTGCTATCCAGGTAACGACATGCCAAGAACCCACAGTGGTTCCTGGCCCAACCACAAGCCTCCTGAAGGCACAAGTAGGAAGTCACACTCTAAAAATGGACTAGAACCCAAGTCCTTCTCTGAGATGTGCTGCCCTCTGCTAGAAGATGGACGTGAACTGTGCATTCTTCCCATTCTGTCCAGAAGAAAGTACATTTGCAGCTACGGGAGGAGGGAGAGGCAGGTTCTGGGCTACTGTGGACATAGATCGCACTCCCTTTCACCATTCTCAGCTGTTAGCCTTGAGGAACTCTGTCCTCTCTCAGTCTCTCAGTCTCAGCAGAGAGCATGAAGCTGCCCTTACAGAACTGCCCATGAAATGAATGTGCCGTCCCCAAAAACCAGCAGGGAATGCTTTAAAAGACATTAGAGGAAGATCCTCTTTAATGTCCAGATAAGAAAGTGCTTTCTGGAAAAGCTACAGAAAGAAAACATGCTTGCTTCAGCAGCACAGACAGCAAAACCAGAATGAAGCAGAGAGGATGAGCCTCGGCCTTGGGAGAGGGTGTCATGCAAATTCATGGAGCATTTTGTATTTTTTGATGGAAAAGGTTTTTTTAAGAATGGAAAAGTGTGAGGAGCTGGAAGAGGGAAAATCTTAACCAGAATACAGTGTATGAAAAAAGATCTATTTTCGAATCTCAGCCAGCTGGCATGCAGCGTGGTTGAAGCAGAGGGCACTCAGAGGCCTGGGCACCACTAAGATGAGCAAGTGTGTGGTGGAGAGATGGGAGAGAAGGAGAAGCAGGTTTGTGCACAATGAAGAGAGGCAAAACTGGAGACTCCAGGGTAATGAGAAACAGCCAGATGAGTAGCCTGCGCTGCCAACTGAGGCCATGGTGAGGTTCCGCCCCGTGCTGCTATCAAGGTCTAGGTTCATGGCCCTGCAGCAGCAGAGGTGTGTATAGATGCCTGTGTCCATTTTTACCACCCAAAGTTATGCTGATATTCCTTGTCTGGGCTGACACCTGGGGTGACATTGTAGTCCATTAGTTGCACAGACCTGGCCCCTCCCCATGCTGGCCAGTGCTGGAGAGCTGGCCCTGGCGGTATGGGCATGGAAGAGCTGGCGCCCAGGCCCAGATCCAGGGCTTTGAATTGGCCCACCCCAACATCCACCCCATGGATGAACTGCTGGAGCACGCGAAGCACCGAAGCTGCAGGTCTCCATGATGCAGGGCAACAACAGGGTATCTGAGAGGAGTCCTGTGAGATCGAATAGTGACGGTGTCACAGAAGCCAGAGATGTGGAACCAGACCAATGACTCACCGCAACGAATATTTGCAAGCGAAGTTGTGTGGGCAAAAGATGGGTTTTATCTTCCTTTATTTATTTTTATATTTTGGTTTTCTACTGGTTTATCTATTTTATTTTTTGGTTTTCTTTGCGGGCCAGGGAGGTTGCCAGGGTGGAGGGCAGACATGGAGGGATGGAGAGATGAGTGTTATTGGAGTGTATGATGTGAAATTCACAAAGAATAAACAAAAAGGTAAAAAGAAAAAGGGAAAGAAAAAAATCTATTTTCAATTTCAAAACATGTAAAAGGCACAAACTACAGGGGAAAGAGTTGATTTGATTAAAAACCAAAACTGCTAAGTGAAAATGATCAATGGTAAAGTGGAGCGAGTGGTCAAAGGTGTGTGTGTGTGTGTGTGTGTGTGTGTGTGTGTGTGTGTGTGTGTGGTCCTTGTGGAACAGTGGTGAGCAGGACATTGTAGAGGAGTCCTCTAAATCAGGCAGAGAAAGGCTGTCAGCTGGAGTAACAGGCAGATAGTCTCTGGAAACTGAACTGACCCAGGGAGGCCCATGCCAGGGGAATTCAGGAGGCCATATCCACAGAGCAACGGTTCATAAAGGGGTCTAGCAAAGAGTCACGTAAAGCAGCCATCCTCAGTTGAGTAGGTCACCTGAGGGTGATGACAGTCCCCCGGGGAGGCAGCTGCTGGACATCTGTCCTTGCAGAAGTGTCTTCTCTATCAGGCTGCACTGGCTTCTGAACAGCGCTGAACAGGCCACGTCACTATTCCTTGTCCTTAGTGCCAGGTGTTTCCCTGTGAAAGCCCAGCTTCTTTGCGTATTTTTTTTTAAATTAGGGTTTGACATACATGACTCTGCTTGAATTCTTGTAAACATTCACAGGATAGATAGCTAAATGAAGACTGCAAAAGTAACAAGAAACTCACAGGAGAAGAAAAACAAGAACCCCAACAAACAAACAAACAAAAACCAATCCACCAATGCACAAAATGATCACCATCGTTACTTAGTAGAGAGTAAATGAAAGTGAGATACTATTTCTCAGCCAACACTTCACAAGTCTATAAATGTCTGGCCACACATGGGTGCTAGGAAGATATGGAGCATCAAGAGCCCATGGCATGGAGAATGTAAATGGATTCTGTTGCTCTGAACCTGTGAACCTTCTGCCTCAAGTACACCACAGGAAAATCTTGAGCAACTATATCAGAGAAAGGCACTGACAGGAACTACAGAAATTGTGGTCACCTTCAAACCGGAGAGCAACGCAACTGCTCATCAGCTGTGGAATGCATGGGTCAACAAACTGACAGAAGAGCACGTGCAGTTGTCACTGGCAGGGGCACTCTCTCCAGATCCCCAGCAGATGGCGGATTGGAGGGCGCAAGTCCCTTATACAAAATGCCAGCTTGTTTGTATACCGCTGTGTACTTCCTCCTGTAGGCTTTGAGTCATCTCTGCATGATTTAGGATACTTAATGCAATGCAGATGCTGTGCGAGCGCTTTATCTTGCATTGTTCAGGAGATAATGGTAAGGGAAGGAACTCTGTGCTCAGCACAGATGGCTTTCCTCCCTGAATTCCGTGGTCTGCAGTTGATTAAGTCTTCAGATGTGGAACTCACAGGCACAGGGGAATAGGTTTGCTCAAGGCTTGTGGATCCTACAAGCCCTACTGCAATTACTCACTTCCACCATTAGGAAAGGAAGACTACCGTAGAGAAAAATTTTTAAAAGATCTCTTCCCAGGCATCCTCATTAGAGTGGCATTGTCTTGAAACAACATGTGGCAGACCCTGTCACACTGTCATGATGTCCAGGGAAGGCACGGTGACCTGGAAGCCCACCTTAAGATCATCCAGCTTTTAGATGATTATCCAAAATGCTTCATTGTGGGAGCAGACAATGTGGGTTCTAAGCAGATCAGCAAGTTAGCATTTTCCTGTGAGGGGAGGCTATGGTGCCAGAGAAAAAGACCCCCAGGATGTGTGCAGCTATCCACAGGCGTCTGTACACTTCCCCGATCTGGAGAAACGGTTGAAATCAGGGACATGCTACCGGCCAGTAAAGTGCAGGCTCTGTGCCTGGTGCCATTGCCCCATGTGAGATCACCGTGACAGCCCAGGACAGTGGTCTGGCATGGAAGAAGACCTCTTTCTTCCAGGCCTTGAGAGGTCACCACTGAAATCTCCAGGGACACTGCTGAAATTCTGGTGACGACAGAGTGGGAGCCACTGAAGCCACACTGTGAAATATGCTGAGTGTCTCCCCCTTCTCCTTTGGGCTGATCACCCAGCAGGTGTTAGGTAGTGACAGCATCCACAGCCTGGAAGTACATGACACCACAGAGAAAACTCTGCGTCCTGGGTGGCTGGAGGTGCCTGAGATGCTCTCACTGTCTAAGGACTGGCTACCCAACTGATGTCTCAGTGCCAGGCTCTATCATCACAGGGCACAAGCTGGTCCAGGCTTTGTCTGTGGAGACTAGGGATACCTTCCCACTTGCTGAAGAGGTCAAAGCTGATCCATTTACACCCTTGGCTGCTACCACCACTGCTGTTCCTGCAGCTTCTGAGGCCCCGGGCGAGGCTGAAGCCAAGGAAGACTGCGAGGGGTCACATGAGGCTGTGACATTTGCTCTCTGACTAATCCCCTCGAAGCAACCAACTCAGCCAGCTTAACTTGAGAAACATGGGAACAATAGCTTACTTCTCAGAAGAGGAGGAGGGGGAGGAGCCATGCCGTGTTCTAATAAAGCTCAGTCTTTAAAAATAGTGTAATGAGATATATTGGAAATGTTACAGGACAGTGGATGAATATTAGGCACATGTTTTGGAGCTAAGGAAGTCAAAGACAAGATGATACATGCCCTTGAGCTCATTTATAGAGACTCCCAAGCCATGCCATGCCATGCCATGCCACATTGTTTTGGGGCATCATAATGAAAATATGGACACAAGCACCAGGTGCTCCCTCTCTTTAGCAGGATGCAGAGAGCTACACTATCAAGAGGAGCAGAGAGGCTTCTGACACACTGGCCCCTGGTACCCAGGATGCTCTATGGAATATTGTTCACCAAGCTGCCTAACTGAGCCATGTGCAGTGTGAGCATTCCTGGATATGGATTAATTTTCACACACACAAAAATATATATAAATACGAAATCTTCAGCTGTTGGTTCTCACATCCCACATGTTCTCTTGCAGCCCTGAGAGGTGTTTGAGAAGCCAGGAAAGGCAGAAAGGAAATGCGGAGCAGTGCCTAAGGACACTAGGGGCCATACCACACCTCAGGAAAGGACAAGAAGGCTTTCAGCTCACAGCTTTGTTGGATCTCAGAGTGAAGCTAAGCTTTAGTCTGGTATCTCAGAGGAAGCTATCAGTGGCAGCCACATAAGCCTCCTTGGATTCCTCTGACAGCACTCTTGGGATGGCAGATCTTAAAGGGTTGTTTCACCACTAACAAAGGCCGGATCTTCCCAGCCATAGAGCTGCTGCAGTGTGCACAGGCATTTCTGTACTTGTTCACGCTTCCTCAGGTACAGCTACACGAATGCATCATTCCCAACAGCCCTGACAATTATCCACAGAGATGTCATGTTAACGTACTTTTTGAAGAGCCTGAGACAGGTCCCCACCCCTATTCCAGCATCTCTACATCCAACATAGTTTCCTCATGATGTTATCAGACAAATGAAATGAGTTTCCATGGAAAATGAGTCACTGATAAGTGATCAACCCCTAGTGACAACTTGGAAACCACTGAAGGTTCAAAAAATAGCAAATGATTAAATACAACAATCCCAGACACACAATGAAATGTCTTACGGTCATTAAAATTCTATTTAGGGAGGCTGGTAATTACATGGGGAGAGTGGTAATCACCCAGAGGGGAAGAGGCTACAGAATAGAAATTACAGGCTGATCCCAGCGGCAGCAAAGCCTGACACAGGAAAGAGGGATGGAAGAAAATGGTAAAGGAGCTATCCTCAGGGGCAATGATGAACTATGGGTGATTCCTTTGAATGCAAATAAGGGTTGGATTTTTTGTTTTGTTTTGTTTTAGTTTGGTTTTTCCTGCGTGATGATGGGGGGAAATGTGATTTTGAGCTCCAGAGACTGGAGAGTCAATAGGGAACAGAGGCACAGAGAGGACAAGCCCACAAAGTAACTGTGTCCAGACATGATCGGCTAGCAGACCCCGCCAACACCTAGTAACAATACAAAACCTCCAGGTCTGTGCCTTTCTGCTGACCAAATCTGCAACACTCCTTTAAAGGAGATGTGGTTCACATTTAAACATTCAGCTATTTCCTGCAAATGATATGACTGCTTTCTTCCCCTCTCCAAAAGCTTTCTGAATCCATGATTCTCCTAAAATGGAGTCTATTAAAACAAGGAATTACCAGAGTCGTTACCGTTTGTGGTGCTGTAATGCTGGGCTGCCCGAGTTCTCCAGATCTCTGAGGGAAACCTTTCATGTGCTCTTAAGATTGGGAATGAGACAGAGAAAGACGTGCATGTTGGAGGCCACCCAGAAAGCAAATTCCAACCCCAAACTTGACCTTCCGAGGCTCTGGTCCTCTGCTCTCTCACCATGGCATCCCTCCGTGCTACTCTCTTGCCTGAATTCTGCTCTCACTCATCCTCTCCTTGAGGCCTCCACCAGAGAAGACACATCACCACAGCAGCCTTCTGTCATCCACGCTCCTTCAGCAAGCCCCATCTCCTCTGGAGCAGCTCTTGCATATTCTGCGCCTCACCTAGTGAGTGGACATGTCCTAGGCCGCGAGAACTCAGCTTCTCAACTCTTAGCTATGTAGAGACCCTGCACTCCTGCCCTTAGGGTCCTTTACATCCACACTGGGCTGTGTCCCAGTCAGTGTTCTATTACTGTGAAGAGACACCATGACCAAGGCAACTCTCATAAAGAAAACTTTTAATTGGGGCTTGTTTAGAGTTTCAAAGGTTTAGTCCATTATCCTAATGACAGCAAGGAGGCAAGCATGGCTCTGGAGCATTAGCTGTTGAATTGATGGGTTTTTATATGCCTGCTCTAGCTCTCAAATAATGACAGAGACCTGTTACAAATATTGATAAGCTTCAAGCACCATAATTGGGCAGATATTGATCTATTCTAATCTGTCAGTGCTAGCCTGGCCTACTTCCCAGTCACATGCTATTACCTGTCCTCTAGTCTCATCCTGGCTGCCTCTGCTCCATGCTTGTCGCTATGGCAACTCCTCCATGGGGAGCTCCTCCTCATAGCCCAGTGACGACATCCTCCTCTCCTCCTCTTCCTTCTCCCCCCTGCCTCCCTTGTACCGCCCCATCTCATTTCTATCTGGGACCCCCAGACTGGGAACAGAAGTTTCACCTGCTATCTCTTCTGCTCAGTCATAGGTGTTGGGGGTTGGTCTGATGTTTGTATTTTGATGCTAATTACTAGCCTCAAGATCTAGTTACTGCCTAAATAAACTTATCTTTACTCTGTAAACCTACCTAAGACATTTAATTAACCTGATTGGTTGATTTAAGGCCTAAAACCTGGGCAGGGCAGAATAGGGTAGGTGTGGCTAAGGTTCCTAGGGCTTTGGGTTCAAGAGAATCAAGAGAGGAGGAAGGAAGATGCCATGATGGGTTAGCCTGGAAAAGAAATCATGTGGGCTCAGAAGAAGGACTCCAAGGACAGTGTGGATGAAGAAAACACCAAGATAAAAAAAAAATAAGCAAGTAGTTTGGGATTATGGATGGAAGGTAGCCCAGATAGGAATGGTTAGGTTGGATGGCATTAGACAGGGCTGGGAAGTGGATGGTGAGGTTATTGAGATGACATGGGTGAAATATGTGCCCAGCCAAGGTAAATAAGGCAATTTTAAAATTTAACAGCTGTCTGTGTCTTATTAATTGTGATAGCAGGTTGAATAATACCGATGAGATAGTCATAGGACAAATAATAAATGATATTATTGAGCCCAACACCCACCTTTTATTTTCAGTAACACATAGGCTCTTCAGCTTCTTTATTAACCAATCAGAGATAATTGGGGAGTAAATTTTTCACACCATTGAAACAGGAGATTCCTCAATAGCAATGGCAATATCGGAATCTGTTAGCATTTATTGTAGTGCCAGTTCAACAATAAACAATCCAACATACAGAGACACACCTTAATACAATGTGAATTAAGGTCAATTAGCTGAGAGCTACATCCTGATCAACAGGCTGAGAGAGAGACTCCAACAAGATCACATCTTCTAATCCTTCTAATCCTTTCAAATAGTGTCACTCCCTAGTGACTAAGAATCAAATATATGGGCCTTTCGGGGGCCATTCCTATTCAAACCACAAAAGCTGGGCCCTCTCACATCAATCATTAATTAAGAAAATGTTACAGTCTTGCCTACAGGTTGGTCTTGTGGAGGCATTTTCTCACTTGAGATTCACTTAGATGACTTTAAGCTTTGTATCAAGTTGACATGGAACAAAAATGTCCTGCTCACTATGCCTCATGGAGAGCTAAGGTCACAGGGCTACGGTGGAGATATCCTTCCTGTGTGCATCATCCCCTGTGTTAATCAGGGTGTTGTAGGGAAACCAAACTGATAGAATGAAAATACGGGGTTTGTAAGAATGGCCTACAGACTGGAGCAGCTAGCCCAACAACAGCTGTCTGCCAGCGGAGAGTCCAAGAGTCCAGCGGTTGTTCAGTCTATGAGGCTGGATGACTCAGCTGGTCTTTAGGAAAAAATCCTGAGGAAGTAGGCTCTAATGTCAATGAAGGAATAAACCTGCCAGAGGGATCAGGAGCAATCAGCTTCCTTCTTTCGTACCCTTTATTAGCTGTGTATCTACCTGCCTCAAAATATCCAGATTAAAGATGGGTCTTGCCACTCCAAATAACTTAATTAAGGAAAAGTATGCCCAGCCACTTGGGTTTTAGTTAATTCCAGGTGTAGTCACATTGACAACAAAAAAAGTAGCCATCACAGTCCCAAAGCACAAAGCATTGCAGGGCTTGAAGCAGTATGTGTGTGCTCTTTGGCCGTTCTCCTTATGAAGATGCCAGGATTTAATCATGAGGCTGCCTCAAGACAGGTGTTCCTAATTTTCATCACCTCTAAAGACCACCTCTAACATAATAGTTGGATTTTGTGTTTGCCTTTTTAATGTCTCATCATGGGGCTAAAACTCCAGCCTGATTTTCAGAGGAGACAAACTACATTCAAAACGTAGCAGTCAGGTAGAGAGAGAATAAAAAAATGAAAATACAAAGGCAGGTGACAATGTGCTTAACCAGAAGGATGACAGGGAATGCTTTTTGCCAAGATGGAGAAGCAGCTGGGGACAGGGCACCCATGGGGACAGGAAATCCATGTTTTGGATGTGTACACAGGGGCTGACTGGGGAATGGGCATGGATCCAGTCTTTCCAGAGAAAGTTTGGAGAGGAGATGCTGTCCTCCCACCCCACCAAATAATGTTTCACTTTGGGGTTCTGAACTATGAAACTAACTTCAACTACTGAGTGGCCTTGATGAAACAGAAAGTCTGAGGTATTCTAAATTTAGCTGCAAGGGTGATGAGGATGGAGGGAAGGAGAAAAAATTATCCTGAGGACTAAAGAGAAGAAAAGGCCACCTGAGATTCCTGGATGTGAGTTAAAACACCTACTCAAGCAGCCCTAACTCAGCAGGCGCTTCCCTGCCCATCTCCCTCCATCCCAGAATAGCCATGGGCCCCCACTTCTGCCAACACATGAGAAACACTGGTCTTCACTCTAGAAACTCTAAATATAGTGGGTCCTTCTCTAGCCTTCTGTCTCTTTAACCTTGTTACTGGACTTGGCCAGAACTTGATCCAGTACCTAATTCTTTTCTTGTAGGTATTAGCAACAGCTCAACAAACCCTTCTGTTTCAAGGATCTCAAGACTTTGGGCTGACATTCCAGAAGGCAAGCACCAGATGAGGTCTGTTAAGCTCGGGAGCCTGTTGTCCTTGGAAGATGCCGCAACACACAGGGATTTGTCGGTGAAGACTCGTGGGTAGGGGAAGGGAGCGTGGCTGGACTCTTTGGGGGCCTGGAGGTCTGGAAGGAAGGCTGGCACCATCCCTGGGAAGGTGGGATGTGGGGACAGCAGCTCCTGTGCCTGACTCGCCTGGAGAGCCCCGCTCAGAACCAGCTCCAAGGTCACCATCTGTCCCAGCTTCTTTTTCTGTTGCTGGAAGCAAATACCCTGACAAAAGCAATTTAAGGACAGAAGGTTTATTTGGGCTCACAGTTCCACAGGGATGTAATCTACCACGGTGGTAAACACGTGACGGCAAGCCAGGAAGGCGTGGTGGCGTGGGCAGAAAGGTAGATCACATGACATCCACAGCTAAGGAAGCAGAGAATGAGCAAAAGTGAACCAGGCTGTACGGTCTCAAAATCTGGCCTGTGACCCACCACCTCTTCGGAGGCCCCCCACCTCCTAAAGGTTCCATAAATAAAGCCACCAGCTGGGCACTGACTGTTGAAACACATGAGCCTCTGGGGGACATTTCATATTGGAAGGATGCCACCTCCACCCCCCTGAAGACAGCCATAGCACAGTCTCTGTTGAAGTGACTCTGATTCAACGTGTCTGACACTGAAGAGGAAGGGACACTTAGCATCTGAGGAAGATGAGCAGTGGATCAAGGTGGAATCTCCCAGGGAGGCAGTTCAACTGCCCCCCTGTCCTCATTCTCTGTGGATGGCCTTGCCTACTCGCCACCCTTCTCCCAGTCCCCCAGCCCCCATTCTGAGGCTCTGGAACCCCAAGGCTAGAAGCACACACCTATTCTACTTTCTCCTCTAAGGTCTGGCACATGAATGGAACTCAGTTAAAAAAAATTGTCTCATTGAATATGGGCCATCCATAAAAACTAAAAAAAAAAAACCTACATAGGTCACAACCATGAATGTTTTCCTAATGTGTCTTTTTGCATTCACTTTAAAGTCCAGAGTGACAAATTACAGAGATTTTTTTTCCCCAAATGCTTTTCAAGTCACACAGCCAAATCAGTTGAGCAAATTATATGTAATCATCAAGGAAATCAATAAGAATTGCAAGTGCATTAAAGAGTTTAGCAGATTCGTTATGCATTTAGCACATTCAGTCCAATCTGCAGGCAGCGCAGAGAAAAACAGGCTGTAGCGTGTAAACACTGCCTCTCATTGACTGTGATGTCCTTGTCCTTGGCTGTGACTGCACTGCCATCGGAGGAGAAGGCTGCTCTAGAGAGATGGTCACCTCCCAGCAGGGACCAGACAGTCGGGGAAGTCCTGTAGGAAGGATGGCATTCTCTCTTCTTCTTTGGTTCCTTGGCTGCCTTGTATCTCTGTAAAAGAATCACAAGCTTTTTCCATTCAGTAAACACTGGCTGAATACTTGTGCTGCACCAAGTCATGTGCCAGGTGATAGGGTGTGACCAAATCACAACCGGACACACAGCCTAGAGGGACCCCAGACCCTCTAGGACAGTATAGCTCATCCAAGTAAAGGCTCTAAACTGCTCTATCGGAGAAGGTGTGTTACTGGAAATTTTGGGAAGTCCCTTTGTGGTCACCATTTGTTAGGAAATCAGGGTCTCCACTTGGGGTTCTTAGTTTCATTGATAAAAGATTTAAGAATAAACTTAAAAGGAATCTCAAGGGCAATTTCATTGGGATTTAGGAGAAAACCCCAGGACATACAAGCTGCACATCTCAGCAGTTTCCCAAAAGAGGAAATGTGTTCTCTCTGAGTTAGGCCAGCACTGAGGTCACACCTAGTGGCAAGCAACCACATGGTGGGAAGGGAGGCTTAGGAAAAAAAAAAGAGCTCAGAAGTGTTAGGGAGTATGCACAGAAAAGAGATAAAAAGAAGAAAAGGAAGAGTTATAGTTTTTCTGAATGATTTGAGAAGTCAGGCATACTTAGGGAGCTTCGTGCTGTTCTCTAAACAAGCACATTACGGGCAGGAATCCCAGGAAGGGTTATTTTACTGAAGAGATAATTATTCCTCCTATCTCTTCAGCACAGATTAATGTGAGCCTGCCCTCCTGAGACATGGTCCCTTGGGCAACTGGATTAACTCTGAAGTGAGGAGACAAAGACATAACTCTATCCAGAGGTAGATTTTATTCTTTTGGCGAGGAGGCAGCACGGGTCTTTCAATGTAACAGGGAAAGAGGACATGGGTGCAGGCTCTGGGGAATGACTGACATCTCAGAGGGACACAAACACAGAGACAGGCACCAGCACACCTGGCTGAGTCAGCAGGCCAGCCTGGGCCTCCTACTCACATGCAGGTGCCAGGTGAAGGGGATGATTGTCCATGAAGGTGATGGGGGCAAGATATGGCCTCTGGTCCACATGCCTTGCAGATCTCCCTCTACTCCAAGCTCGTCAATCACCTCTGGATACATATCTTTCTATCTCTAACTTTTCAGTTGAACTGATAAGTGGCACTGATTCGGGAAATCAGTTTAGGAAAATCAGTAAGACCCCCTTCTGTTGATAACATTGGCACAGATAACATAGGGGAAGATTGATTCACACCCACAGGGAGACCAAGTGTAGCACAGGAATCTGCCATCCTTACACGTATAGTCACACCGCAGACATGGTGAATCAAGCCCAGCACCCTTCCTATTGATGCACAAGAATCTGCCCTCTTTATGTATGGTCCCCATGACAGACATAGCTAGTCAGGACCAGCACTCTTCCCTATTGCTTTCCTAACAAGCACTCCAGGCAGCCAATTAAAAAGCACAAGCCCCTTTGGGAGTCGCCAAGCCCTAATGACGCTGGCTGCTGTGAGGTTCTGGCAGCAGTAAGGGGAGAAAGGCAGTTTCCCTGTCCAAGTGTGAACAGACAAAGGTCCCCAAGCAGCTAAGCACTGAGTGTGCAAGGACCATACTTAGCATCCCACACAGCTTCCATTTGGTGTTGCAGTGCAGTCACTCAGGAATAGAGAACCAACTCAAATTAGCTTCTGCACACATACAAACTCAGGACACATTATGCCTGGAGTAACTGGCTCTGAGGCCTGACAGGTCCAGGCCCTGCAGGATATCATTTAGTCATTTCCTCATCTCGCTTCTCTCCAACCTGCTGGCCCACACTGGTTTTCTTCATGGGCAGAGCTTCCCTGGGCTGGGGCAAGCAGGAACCCACCTGCATCCCACAGCTTTGCAAGAATACTTCAGGTGAGCCTCTAAGCCAGAGATTCTCAACCTGGGAATTATGACCCAAGGGGAGTTTTCGTATCAGATATCCTGCATATCAGATATTTACATTACGGTTTGTAACAGTAATAAAATTACAGCTGTGACACAACTGTAATAATTTTATGGTTGGGGTCACCACAGCGTGACGAACTGTATTAGAGGGTTGCAGCATTAGAAAGGTTAAGGACCACAGCTCTAACCCCATGCCAGGCCTCATCTGAGAACTCCTGGTCAGGTGCCCACCCTGCTGCTAGCAATGCTCAGTGAGACAGGGCTCCCCCTAAAAATCAAGAAGCGATGACAGAAGGGGAAAGAGCTAAAGTGAGGACTGACAATGCGCAGGTGCCACCTGCGTCCTGGGGAGAAATAAAGACTGAGCAAGAGTGGAGGAGGAGGGTCCAGGGCCTTCTGAGATCGGCTCTCTGTGTGACGTCCCACCACTTCCCTCGTAGATAAAGCCCCTCTGGAGTGTCTGGGCAGCAATGTTGGCAGATGGAACCTTCATCCTGAGGGACTGGCACAACTCTGGAGGGAGTAGGTGACTTTTCACCAGAACAGTTACTGGGAAGTGCTCAGGCCCTCTTCCTGGCCCCTCACCCACACAGCCTCCATCTAAATGTCTGTGTGTGCATAAGGACATGCATGTATGTGTGCTTGTGTGTGTGTGTGTGTCTGTGTGTCTGTGTGTGTAGAAAAGACCATTTATCCTAGCCTCACATGCCACCTTCCCTTCTGCGTTGTGGTTCTCCTCCTCCTCGGGGAGCTGTTGGCCACCAGCCCATGAAGGCAGGAGGAACAGAAGGTGAGATGCAGGCTTTGAAGGCTGTGAGCAACCTGAGACTAACCACTCCAAGAACCACTTCAGGAAGATAGTTCAACTTTAATCCGGGAGAACAAAGGTTGTATACTCCTTGGAGAACGGGTGAGGGGGGCTCCAAAGATAAGTATACGTAACTGGTTAAAACTAGGCACTTTGAGGATGTTTGGTTTGCATTAAACAGCACGCACCTATCGTATGAACAGGAACACAGTACCTAATTATCCTATAGGCGCAGGGAGGGAAGAGCTAGCAGGGAGCTGTGTCAAAGGCTATATATCAAGTATGGCTAGGGGCATCTGTCTAGAGACACTCTCCAGATGAAGTCAGGCAGAGAGCAGGAGGCCCTGCTGGGGAGAGGGAGTCCTGCATCTAACGCTGAGCTCAGAATGGCTATCTGGACCGACCGGAGGACTGCAACCTCAAACAGCAGGGTCCTTCCAAAACTGCACCACTCCCTAGGCTGGGCCCTGAGCTTTGTAAGAGGAACAAACACTCTCAAGTAGGATCCACTTGACACCAGACATGATGCACTAAGTCTGTGCCTTGAGGTCCTCAATATCAAAGACTGTGCTGGGATTGTTAGCCAAATAAACCCTTTCCTTCCCTGTATTGCTTTTTGCTTTTTGTCAGGGTATTTTAGCAACAGAAATGAAACTGGAACACCTGTATATACTTGGGTCCCTTGCAGATTTGTAAAAATATCTATAAAAGCAATAAAGATAAGAGTTAATGATTTTAAATGAAGACACCCTCCATAAATGAAAAAGGTGCTTCCAGGAGCTATGAGATTGTTGGGTAAAAAATCCCAGTAGCAAGCGTGGGTTACATCCCTGTGAGCTGAGGCCCAGGAGACTCCCCAAAGTCTCATGAAGAATAAAGGATGTTTACACTAATGTTGGTTAGAACAAGACAGTGGTAGTCTTGTGGTGGTCTGAATAAAAATATCTCCCAGAGTCTCATAGGGAGTAGGTGAGGCCTTTTTGAAGGAAGTGTGCCACCAGGCAGTGGGCTCAATCCAGGCCTAGCAGCTCCCTGTCACTTCCTGCTGCCTGTAGATCCAGATGTAGAACTTTCGGCTCCTCCAGCACCGTGTCTGCCTGCACGCCACCATGCTTCCCACCATGATGATCATGGGCTGAACTTCTGAACTGCAAGCCAGCCCCAGTTAAATGTTCTTTCTTTTATAGGAGTTACCATGATCACAGCGTCTGTTCACAATAGAAACCCTATTGGTTTCATCAACAGGCCCTATTGATGAAGACCCCACATGCTTTGGATAGAAGACATGGAGAAAGAAACAAGGATGGGACCAAACTGGAAGCTCCCTCCTTATTGTCTGGCTTTTGTAGCACTGGAGGGTCTGACACATGTCACTGAGTGAGAACTGTCACCAACAGTCCTGGTCAGCTGTGCACTCTTCACTGAGTAGTATAAGCATACCAGGCAAGATATGCATACTTCTACAAAAATGACATGACTGTCATGGTTGTAACCAACTGCTTCCTAATTGTAGGCAAGGCTTGTTCCACAAGAGGCACCTCACAACTCGTACCTTAAGCCAGGGCTAAAGCTTGTGACTGGAGAAGTCATAGATCCTAGTGCTGAAGCCGCTGCTATTGCTTTGTTAAACCAGTGATTTGTCAAACTGCTTTCTGAACATTTGTGCTTACACAAATTGAGGCTGTGTTGTCAGCCTCATTGGTCATGGGGTGGTTGCTTTTATCAGTGATGATGTGCCCGAGAGACCCCCACCCACTGGTGAGGGCCCTAAAAGTAAGATACTGTGGCGTGGCTGCCCAGTGCTCAGCTGTGAATGGCCTCTCTGTCATTCTCCCTCTAAGGCAGAGAGAACACTGTGGAAGGGGTAGAATGGAGGAAATAAATACCAGAGACAGAGTGTTAAATAACAGTGCTCTCCAAATATCCACCCTGAAGGGAGGCACATGAAGACAGAAAGTAAACAACTTACATAATTCACAAAGCTCCACCTTCTCCAAAGTTATATAAGCAAAAGGGCTGCTGGGGAGAGAGAGAGAGCAAGAGAGAGAGAAAGTGAGAGAGAGAGAGTAAGAGAGAGAGCCCTGATCTCTAGAGCTATCCCCAAGTGATGTGGAGAGCTCTAGGCTGTAGTTTTCGTAAACTGTTACCAGGCTGGGGTGTCCTTTTTGTTATCCCCAATCCTGTCTGTCCTCACCTTTACTCCTGGAAGCAACCAAAAAACACACAAAACAAAAATGATAACCTCATTCGTTTGCCAAGTTAGACAATGGCACAAGCATTTCTCTAGTCTTTGGTGCCATATCTGGGTGAACAGATGTTTCTTCATATTTTCCCATGAGAAGTCACATGACACACTGAACCTGGAGCTCAGCAATTCAGCTGTCTGGCCAGTGAGGCCACAGAGATCCTAATTGTTAAAACTCTGAACTTTTGAGATCTTAGTGTGTAGAGCAGACAAAGGAAAGGAGCTGAAGAGGCAAACTCTAGAATTATGACTCAAATATTGTGGGTGCGGGAGCCAGAAGATACAAGTGACTGGTACAAGTGAGAATCAGGTCAGCAGGTTGGTGCAGATAGGCCACGTCCCTTGGAAGGGAGCTCATATATGCCACTCCCTGGTTTTAAGAACGAGATGGATGAAAATGAGGACATGATTGTTCCCATGTGTGGTTGAGGAGAAGGGTTTTATTGTAGATATGAGGGAGAATTCAGCCAGAGGTATCTGGAAGGGTTCAGACTGAAGTGGGCTATGAAGGGGCTAAAGGGTGAGAGAGGAAGAAAAGGGAGAGAGAAGAGGAGCTGAGAACCAAGAGGCCAAGCATGAGCCAGTCTGGAGCCAAGAAAAAGAGAAAAATCAAGAGCGTGAACTGTCAAAATGGCTGGGTTACATAGAAAAGAGAGGCTGGGGGAAGGGACACCCAGCCCCAGGGTTGGAGTGGTCTAGGGTAGTGGGTTGGGTGAAAAGTGCTGGGAAGGCCCCAGCTACTGAGTGAAACTTGTCCTGGAGTTTGGGGGACCTGACATCATTGTTGGGAGCCCAGGAAAGTGGGAAAATTGGTCAAAGCCAGGAAGGAAGAGAAGAATGCAGGCTGGAAGACACCAGTTTTGCTCACTGCCCAGGCTCTGCTGGCACCAGGGGCTAGGGAAGTGCGGGCCACTTTGGGGTAGTCCAGGGTGCAGGTTCTGAAGGAACACCTGAGGCTGAAGTGCTGCAGGCATTTTTGGAGCAATTTGTAGTCTGCTGTCAAGTGGAAACCTGCTGGGACAGATATAGACTAGGGACAGAAGGTAAAGGCAAGGAGTTTAGGGGAAATTTTTTATCTTCAGTGTACATTTGAAACTTCCAAGCCTGTGGTCCTGGTAGTTAGGGGAGGGGAAGGGAGGAGTCCCAAGATGAGGGGAATAGGGAGATGGACCTCAGGGGTAGGCAGGAGAGAAAAAGCTTAGGCTGTTGACTAACAGAACTGCACATCTGGGCTCTGTTTGTCCTATGACAGGTTGATCCAAGACTCAAGAATTCCTGAAGCTTACATGAACTTTTTAGTTTACAAAAAAGGTAAAATTTTAGGTATATTAGCATGCCTAATATTCTAATCTCCACTGAAATCCACATTGTAGAAAAAGCAGTAGAGTTACAGCAAAAGCTTCTGAGTTACAGCAAAAGCTTGGGGACTCCCCACCACCAAAATGATTATAGGTTAAAAGCATGAACACTTTTCTTATATATCAGGGATTTGAATATATAGATGGGCAGAGATATTTCCAGCATGACAAGAAGCACTTTTAAGTCTGTACTTACAAGACAAGCAGAGGAAATTTAAAATTTGAGCTTGTGGCTATGATAATAGCAACAGTGCTATACCAGTGCTAGATTAATAGCTGATCAGAACTCCACTTATTAATGTTCAAATTCTGAGCTTTTGAAGTCTTAATGTAGCAATAGCATTGTGAGAAGGAAAGAAATCTGAAACATTTCTCATTTTGCATTTTTCCATGTAATTACATACCTTAAATTACTTTCTTAGACCTTGACAGTTTGCATCTACTCCCTTAGACCCTCACAGCTTACATAAGCTTTAAACCATTGCACTCCATCCAATCATTACCATGAGACACACAGTGTTGATCATGGAGAGCAGTCACTGCAAAGCAAGTTTTTAAATAAAGGAATAATATATGCGTGTGTACATATACTATATGAGTATATATTATATATATTATATAATATATATTATATATAATATATATAATATATATATAATATATATTATATATAATATTATATCATATATATGTGTATATATATATGTATACATATACACACACACACACACACACACCTGTTTTATGAGTTTACCTCTTTCAGATTGAAGCCTCCAGCAAGGTAAACTGTATGAGTCTTCCTTTTTCAGCTGGAGACCTAGTAGCTCTAGAAAAATGAGGCCAGTTTTTACATATGAAATGAAATAACCTTGGAGGAAATTTGTGTAAGTTCTGTTGCTGCCAAACTGATAAAGCTACAGTTAGTTGTCGACACCATCACACATCTGAGAAGAATAGGTTGTAGCAGAAAGTTTAATCCAAATGGCCTATGTATCAGCTAATATGGCAGAGATGTAGCGCTACCTGGACAGTTCCCCTAGGCTCCTGCGGTCTAAACAGCTTTGTTGAGTGGGCAGAGGCCACAGGTATTCTTTTGTCACACAGGACAGCAGTACATCTTCAGCTGCTTCACAGGACATGGGCCTTCACATGCTGCCAGGCACAGAAGGTCTGGGAGAATTTCCTGTGAATGAGGAACTTGGGAAAATTGACCCACCTTGACGAGGCAGGGTAGAGATGCCAACCCAATGCTGTCCAGAGTGTGGACAGTGGATGATGCATGGGCCAGCTTTTCCCAGTGTTTAGCATCACCACAATTCAAATGGAGTCATCTGTGCCCCAGGGTCTTTCCTGGAGACCTCAGGATTGCTGCTAGGGGTTGACAGTTCTTCCTATCACAGCATGCTTTTTTATTAAGCACTTTAAATGTCGTATTTAATAGATTTTTGAAGAGTTTGAGGACCATTTTCTATCAAGCATACTAGGTTTAAGCAAACTTTACTTTTTTTAAAGTACTTGCTTGCTTTAGGCTTAACTTTGAAGATATATACAGGAGACTAAATAAATCTTGTCCCTGTAAATGAATTACACTGTATTTAACATGACTCTGAGCATAGTTCTGAGCACAGGAAAGAATTTGATCATTTTTACTATTAACTTGCTATCTTAACTATCCTTAGTAGTTTACAACAAGTTTAGGATTTTACAGCTTTATTTCTGTTAAGTTGGAGCCTTAAAATTTTGAACTGGCGATTTAACCGAAAATACTCTAGTATCAAAATAAAGCTTTCTGCAGTCAATAGGACAACTGGTGACTTTCCAGATCCTTTTTATAGTGACCATTGCAGAGTATCAGTTTCCTGTATGACTCAGTTTATCCAAATGGCTAAAGTTTAATGAGGTGAGCAAAGACAAAGAGGCCAGACATACATCTTCAAGTCAGGTTAACCTGAGTAGGCCTCAGAAATGTATAAACCTTACTTATCAAAAATATATTATTTAGCAAACATACCTTGTTACTTATCTAAAACTTCTAGAAGCCCGGTTTTGAACAGTTAGTGACGACGTAAGTAGTTAGACATGTATCCTCAAGGCAGGTTCTGTTAACCTGAGGAAGGAATCATCATACAAAACTTCATCCTAATCCAAACTATTAGAGATGGTGCTGCTGTCTCTTTAGTCTGTAAAGGAGATGCAATGGTAAGCAGAGGACTCGGAGGGACCAAAAAGCTTTGTGATGGTGCCTTAGCTGGTCTATACTATGCCGCCATCTTCATCAAGATGGTAGAGAAGCTCAATCTCATGTGCTCTCTTTTAACCTTGGTAAAGATGGCTGCCAGCCACATATAAACATGTATTTTCCTAGTAGACTTTTTTTGTTTGAGAGCAGGAAGAAAAGAAATCACAGAGCTAAAAGATTTTTGAGTGGAAGTAGAAAATCCTTACAGATACAAGATTTGGGGAGTGGAGAGCCGAGAAAGTTTAGATATGAGAGGTTTGAAGGTCTTCGTTTGTGCATGGCACAGGTTGTTACCACAAGAGAGAATCTGAAAATTAAGTGTGCCTTCTTTGGCTACTGAGCTGTACTGAGCCTGAGCTGTTTGCACTGAGACAGTGGGTCTTTAATAAAGCTAAGGAGGAAACTGAGTCTTGAGGAGACAAGGAGAGTCTCCTGAAAGAGAACTCCAGTGGAGGGTGGATTCCTAGAAGCTCCAAAGGGAGCTGAGAGACAGAGAACAGGGCCACAGATAGGAATTCTGCCAGAGGGAGGATTCCAGTATCTGCAGCTCCCCAGGATTGGCAAGGGAACACCAGTAGGGAATCGAGAACAAAGGGAGCTGAGGGAAGTGTTGTGAAAACTCAAGTTTCAATCTGGGGCATTCTCAAGCAGACTGAGAAACTTGTCAGAGAAAAATTTTCCACATCAGAGGAGAGGCATCCCTGTCCACATGATGGGGGCCCAGTAGGGCAGAAGAGCTTCCTGGCACATTGATTGGCTTTTGTAGATAGAAGAGAAAGCAGGCCATTCTGGAGTGATGCTTGTACTGTAGAGGAGGATGGGTGGTTAGCCCGGGTGGAGAAGGGATGGACTGGGAGAGGCTTTGGGTAAAGGAGAGAGCTCCAATACAGAGACAGAAGAGTAAGTTGTCTGTGTGGAGGGTGTAGCAGGCTCCAGGAGCCAGAAAGATGGAGAGATGCCAAGGTGACCCAGGAGGGCATAGCAGGCTCCAGGAGCCAGAGAGTCAGTGAGGAGAGACAGGTGGTTAGAGCAGGTGGAGGAAAGAAGCTTCAGAAGAGGCTGACTCCAGAATTACGAGTCAAATATGGTGGGCAGCAGAAGCCAGCAGAAATAAGTGGTCCATAGATCCCTTAGGAGTCAAATCAGCAGCTTGATGCAGAGAGGCCAAGTCCCTTGGAAGGGAGCTCATATATGCCACTCCCAGGTTTAGAGAACTAGATGGATGAAAATGAGGACATGACTGCCCCCAGGCATAGTTGAGGAGAAGGGTTTTATTCCAGATATGAGGGAGAATGCAGCCAGGGGCACAGGGTAGGGTCCAGACTAAATCAGGCCATGGGAGGAGAGAAAGGAGGAGAGAGCAAGAGAGGAAGAGAAGAGAGAGAAGAGAGGGCAAGCACACAAGATAAAAGAGCCACAGACCAAGAGGACAAGAGAGGGGCCAGGGACCAAGAAAGTATGTGACCCAGATGGCTGGATTATGTAGGAAAGAGGGACTGGGCTGAAGCGGGTTAGGGTAGGGCATTAGTATTTTGGAACAGAACCTGCTTCTGGGTTACCTAGCAACTTAATGATGACATGTTGTGACACCAGCCAGGTGGCCGCACCTGGAAGGCATGGTTACTTTGCCCCTTAAAGGGACAACCCAACACGTGCTTCTCTCTCTTGGTTCTTCTCTCTTAGTCCTCTCCCTCTCCTGGCCTCTCTTGGTCTTTCCTCTCTATCGGAGCACCCCCTCTTTCCCCTTTTCTCTCTCTCTTCCCCCCATCATGTCCTGTTCTTCACTCTCTTTGTATCCACCTAATAAACCTCTTTTATATATGAGATCTGTCGTATGTCTAATAGTCTTTATTTAATTTGTCCCATAACTAACATAGGGGGCAGGCTGAGAGGTGCTAGGAGGAGCCACATGCACTGAACAAGTCCTGTCCAGGTCCTTTGGGACCTCATACTCCTGTCTCTCTTTTTCCAGTATGGGGCTCTCAGGCATGTTCTGCCTTGCTCAGAGTTTTATGCAGGTGCAAGGGGATCCAAACCCAGGGCCTCAAGCTTGCACGGCAAGCATTTTGACTGAACCATCTCTCCGGGTCCCTGTGTTGGTAAATCTTGATTCCCAACTTGATTGGATCAAGGAACAACTAGGAAGTGCTTCCAAGTGTCTGTGAGGATGTTTCCAGAGAAGAGTAATGAAGCCGAGAAGTATGCCCAACCACATTCAGCAAAGACAGCACCATCCATTATTCTGCAGAACTCATGGGATAAGGAGAAAGGAAGACAGCCAGACCACCACACTCTCACCCTGTTTCCTGACTATCGCAAAGCAAGCTGTTGCACTCTGCCATACCCTTCCTTCCGCAGTGGACTGACTCCCTCGAGACGGCCAAACAAAGTAAATCTTCCTTAAGTGTTTTTTCCCTCAGGACCGTGTCACAGCAGTGAGAGTGCCCATTGCATCCCTGAACCCACTCAGCCCTCCACAGCCATTGTCTCCCCGTGAGCTAGTAGCTGAGTATGAGCTGTGGCTTCCCACTGCTGCCCAGCGGTTAGGTAGTGTAAAGAGGCAGCAAGAGACAGGACTCTGACCCTCAGCAGACAGGACAGCATTTATTAGCACACACAGAGGGGAAGCCTCTTCCCTGAGGGAAACTGAGGAGGAGCCTGCTGGGGACAAAAGCTGGCTGCAACCCTTTATAGGGATGGAGTAGGGACTTAGGGATGAGTGTGGGGAGCAGTGAGATGCAGCTACAGACAAAGCCAGCCTGAGAGACAGTCCCAGATGCTCCAGGTAACACAGAAGCCTCGGGCACCTGGACGCAAATGGCCTCTTGCTAAAGCAACACACCTGTGGCCAAGCTTGATGAGCTGAGTTGGATCACTAGGACTCACACTGTGGGTGTGGAGAGCTGCTTGTTAAGCTGCTTTGTTATGTTTTCACCTGGGGAAGTCGTTTTTGAAAAAAATTTAGGCGTTTCCACACCTTTCTCTTTTTGTATTGATGTTACTTGCCTGCTTTTCCTATAAATAATGAATCTGGAATAAACCCACACTGCTTCAGTCAGACAGCCCTCTCAAGCCGATCCTGTGTGAAGTGTGATTTGTCCTCACTCCCCACTCAGGTAGTTTGACTCTGCCGGCTGGCTCTGGCAGATGAGGAAATCTTGCATCACATAGCCCATGCTTCCCTCCTGCAGCCTCTTTTCCCAGAAGTTGTTTGCCCAATGCTGTCCCAGAAGGCATCCCTTCCTGGGATGACAGAGCAATGTTATCTGTAATCTTCTAGCTATCCTGGCTAATCACTGAGCATCTCAAGGGAAAATCACACCCAACATAACCAGCCAGGGAAAAGATCCGAATCCAATCTATAGGCCTGGTAGAGTTTGCATTACTTCTGTGCTGCCTTTGTCTAGAATTCCTAAGCCAAATCTTCACAGGCTGAGAAATACCTGCACTTACGTTCTGCTCAGAGCTCCATGAGGGCCAAGCTGGTTGTTTCTTTAGCTAACAGATCCCTCTCAAATGCCTACGACAGTGCCTGCCACAGGACAGTTACTAAAAACAAAGTCAGCAGCCTTATATTTGATGTTCAGTGTCAGGCACCAGGAGGGCCACCTCATTTCAAGTCTCAGCAAACCTGAGGGTAAAGGCACCAACATAAGCAAGTCATGGTGATGTGGGGTTTGGGGGAGTTGGGGATGGGGTGGATGTATGTGTGTATGTGTGCGCACATGTGTGATATGTTCAAATACACAATGAGTGCCAGGTCAGAAGCCTTCTCCGATTCTGCTTAAAGTGCAGGATGGAGATGCCACTGCCCCTAAGGCAAGCTGGGTCCCAGACACTCCGGGCCCTGAAGGCCCCGCTGGTGACATTGTCTAATGGCCTCAAGCCAGCAGCAAGACCAGCTGGGGGCTTGTCAAAAGCATAATCCTGGGCATTGCCTCTTCCTCTCTGAGCCAGTGGGTCTGGGATGCAACCAGAATTGGCTTTTCTAACGTGTTCTTGGGTGGTGTTGCTGTGTCCAGCCTGGGGCTGACATCAGTTACATTCCACATCAGTGACCTGACAAAAGCAGCTCAGAAGAGGACGCCTACACTGTGGCTCCCAGCCTCACAGCAGGGAAGGCAGGCACAGTGGCATTTAAGACGTTGGAGCTGTTCCTATGTGTGGCACCAGGAGCAGGAAGCAGCTTGCTTCTATCTTAAAGGTTACCAGGAAACAGACTCATCCAGAACCAGGGCCAGGGTGTTCCCGATAACGTCTGCACTCAGTGACCCGCTTCCTTCTGCCAGACCCCCAAATCATAAAAGTTCAGCAACCTTCCAGAATGCTGGCACCAGTTGGAGACCACATGATCAAAGACATGTGCCTCGAGAGGACATCTCACATTCTGACCATCACAGGACTTCACTTTAAGAACCCCTGGAGCAGGTCAGAATGTTACAGGTCCAGAGCCTACACACAGTTTATCTTGAGCTTCCTTATAGCCCCTGAACTAGCCATTGCCTGCCCACCTCTGTGTCAGACCGAACATCCTGTGGCCAACAGAAATAAACTCTTTGGAAGGTATTATCAGTGTCCTAGTTTTCACCAACCGAAGGCCTAAGCATTACCAGACAGCTCCTGAGGTCTGCAGCTGAGATTTTCCACTTTGCTGCACTCACCTACGTAACGTTTACACCAGTGCCTTCAAAACGTGTCCTATTTCATAACTTCCATTGTTCTGTTACTATAAAAACATCTTCAAACTATTACCACATTGGAGCATGGAACCTAAATCTGTGTTCTAGAGAAATGATCACTCATATTTAGCTTCTTGATGAACTTTCTCTTCTCCCCTTTCAGGTTTGAGCTGTGTTCTTGCTCTGACTCCTTCTTTTACTTCAAATCTTATTACTCACTGTTTTATCTCTTAGAAATTCTGTTCACAGATGTCTCCTTCTCCACCCTAATGTTTAGCCTCATTTCTCCAAATTACCATATGAAACATAAACCACTCTACTAGTTAACATTTAAAGTACCAGACACAAACTGGTTTATCAGTGAGTGCAAAATGAATGTTTGAATTAGTTAACATTTTGGTTAGGTCTAACCGAGATAAAAATTCCTTGCATAATCAGGGTTTTTTTTGTTTGTTTGTTTGTCTGTTTGTTTGTTTTATTCCAAATTCCACAGTTGATGCTCATATCTTAACTAAATACTTTTTCAAAGGAAGAGAGAGAGAAAACAGAGGCAGCAGAGTCTGTAATATAGTTGAAAAATATCCTCCCCAAAAGTCTATTTACACATGTACATGTTTGTATGTTTTGCCTGTTTATATGTTTAGGTATACATGCCATGCCTAGAGGAGGTGTCAGATTCCCTGGAGCTTGAGTTACAGGCACTTGTGAGCCATCGTGTATGTCAGTGTTGGGAACTGAACTTGGTTCCTCTTAACCACTGAATCACCTTAGCCAGGTTCAGCTGCCAGCACTCACACAGCAGCCAAAGTCATCTGTAACTCCAGTAAAGGGGTAAAAGGAGAAACATGGAAAGGTCAGAGTAATCTACCCCATGAAGTGGTTCTAAGACCTCCCAGCCATCAGAGCCTAAGGGTGCTATTTTCTGACCCTCCATGGTGTACAGTGTTATGTCCAGTTCATGAGACACCCCCCAAAAAAAACCCACCAGGAATTGACTCCACTGCAAACACATGAGGGTTTAGTCAATACAAGCTCGAGCCTGGGTCACAAAAATTCCTGTGGGAGCAGGAGAGGAGTGCAGGCCTGAGGTCTAGGGGAACAGGGTTTTTAAAGGACAAAATTGCAAGCAGGGAGTTTCCAAGCCTTGGTGTGACATGATAGAGTAAGGGAAATTGACTTTTGAAATGATTGGTTTACTTTAGGTGTCAAGACCATGATCAGTCCTGGCCTGGCTATCTGGGGGATACCTAATCATGAACAATGCCTGGAATGTGCTGATTAGCTGTTGCTAGGGAAGAAGATTAGCACACTCTGTGGTCACAAGCTAGGGGTTATCCAAGTGGGTTGCCAGGAAACAGTATCTCTTAAGTGCAGGAAGGAATGTGGCAAGCCCAATTACTCCCTGCAGAGAGCCAGACGTGTCTCAATTAACCTGGTCCTTTGTCTAAACTTTTACCCAGGACCTCAGTCATGCTGCCCTAAGGCTCTAATTTTAAACTTTGGATGTCTCAACATGGAGTGTGGTGGTTACACATGAAGGTGTGGTTAAGTGCACTGTTAGAGGAGAATTTCATGACTTACTATGAAGTGAAAGGAAAACAGCAAGATGACACACACATTATGAGTCTTTCAACTTAAAAAGTGTAAGATGTCCTGGGAACCCCCAGGCCCCTCCAGCCAGGGAAGTAGATCCTCCAAATGCAGCCCCCAGTCTCATCCCCTCTGCAGCAGACCACCTTTCTCGGTGTCTCCACCTTCAGTGGCTCACACAGATCTTCCCCTCCAAACTTCCTTCCCTTGTAACTCATTCCACTATCCCAGCCCCTAACTCCAGCAGACATTGGAAACCTGCCAGCCGAGCCGGTCAGTGAGGCAGGTAGGTGAGCCTCAGACCCTTACTCCTCCCTTCAAATCCAACTCCCCAGTCTCATCCACAACTCTGAAGGAGACTACCTTCTGTGACCCTGCCTTGCCCTCTGCCCCCAATCCCAGGGGACTAAGCAGATCCTGGAAGAGCAGCCTGCTTTCCTCGAACCTGTGGAGCCACCTCCAGCCCATTCCCGGGTTTCATCCCTTAATACCTAGAAACCCATTTTACTGGGAACCGATGAAGAAACTGAGGATGGCAGGGGTGGCTCCATTTTGTTTCTCAGACTCTACTTAAAGTCGACTGACCTTGGAGTGACCTGACCCTCCCACCCCACCTTTGGGTTCTGAAAACAGCTACATAGCTCTCCACCCTGCAGGTTGTTGTAAATATCACAGAATGTGTTAATGGGTCCTCCACTCCACCCAGCACGCTATCATACAGATATCTTAGATATCTGTCGGTGTGGCCAGGTGGCTTGGAACAATTTGCCTAAAGGACATCTCAATCCCCACCCAAAACTTTCCTTTCCCTGTAACTGCAAGGCTTGGAATTCCCTGCTTGCCTTCTTTCCCTTTTAAAAATTCTGCCCCCCTGAGACTTGGGGCCTCACTGCTGCATCAGGGGAGACTGGCAGCCCGAGCTTAAGCTTGAATAAAGATCCTTGTGTGATTTGCAATGGATTCAACTCCTAGTGGTCTCTTGGGGTCCCTCGAATCAGGCACAACATCCTCACTGGCCACACCTAGCAGGATCCAGAAGAATTTTCCACCAGACAACACATAGTCACAACCATGCTCTCTTAAGAAGCAAAGAAGGCTACAGAAACCAAGGAATAAAACACCCACCAACAAAGACAAGGCCAGATATTAGCATCTAGATGCTAAATGCAACCATAAAAAAGCAATCAACAACATCCAGGACAATATGTCTCTACTTGAGCCCAGCGAGCCTACCACAGCAGGCCCCTAGAACTGCACCATAGCTGAAGCACAAGACAAAGACCCTAAAATAGCCTTTATAAACACAATAGCACTTCTTAAAAAGGAAATGAATAAATCCCATAAAAAAAATCTGCATGCTACCAAATTGGAAAGAAATGCATATTTTTTAATACATACCACTTATCAAAGTTAAATCAAGATCAGATAAGCAATAAGCCTAAACCCCTAGTGAATAGAAGCAACCGTTAAAAGTCTCCCAACCAAAAAAAGCCCAGGCCAGGAATGGATGATTTTAGCGCAGATTTCTACAAAACTTTCAAAGAAGAGTTAATGCCCACACTCCTCAAATTATTCCACAAAATAAAAAGAGAAGGAACATTGTCCAAATTATTTTACACAGTTACCAGGATACTCAAGCCACAAAAAGAACCAACAAAGAAAGAATTTACAGACCAGTCTCCCCTAAGAACAGGGATGCAAAAATAATAAAATACTTGCAAACTGAATCTGAGAACACATCAAAAAGTTAGCCCACCATGATCAAGTAGGTTTCATCCCAGAGATGCAGAGATGGTTAAACATATTTAAATCAATAGGTGCAATCCACCATATAAACAAACTGAAAGACAAAACCCAAATGATCATCTCATTAGATACAGAAAAGGCCTTCATGATAAAAGTGCTGGAGGGATCAGGGATACCAGGGATGCATCTCAACATAGCAAAAGCAGTTTATAGCATGCCCAGAGCCAACATCAACTTAAAGAAAACACAAAGCAATTCCACTAAAATTAGGAACAAGACAAGATTGTCCACTCGCTCCATACCTATTCAATACAGTACTTGAAATCTTAGCTAGAGCAGTAAGACAACTGAAGGAGATCAAGGGGATATAAATTGAAAAGAAGGAAGTCCAAGTATTTTGCAGATGATATGATAGTATACATAAGTGACCCTAAAAATTCCTCTGGGAAACTTCTGCAGCTGATAAATACTTTGTACAAAGTAGTTAAATATGACATTAACTCACAAAAATTAGTAGCCCTCCTATATACAAACAACAAATGGACTGAGAAAGAAATCAGGGCAACAACACCTTTTACAATAGCCTCTGTAATGGGTCTGCAGACCTTAGCACATCTGACTCCATGACAGAAGTACCACTCAGGCCATAAAACTCACTGCATAGATAGTACCACCTGCCAAAATAAAAACAAAGACCTTCATAGTTCTGGGAAAGTCTCTAAAAGTACTAACTTGCTTTTTGGCTTCTGTATTCTGCCTCTGACTAAATGTTCTTGCTAACTGAAGTATGCAAATCTAGCCTATAATTTTTGTAATTATAAAATTTTTGAAAACCTCACCCCGAGAAAGGCTTGGCTCTACACCGGGATCCCAAACACCCAGCATGGTCACCATCAGGCTAATAAAAACTTTCTGATGGCTTGAACCCATGAGTAGTCTTTCCTGGTGAATAGCCCACCACACCTCAAATAATGTAAAATATCTTGGGGGAGGGGGCGGGGAGCTCTAACCAAGCAAGCAAAAGACTTTAAGATGCTGAAGAAAGAAAATGAAGAAGATATAAAAGATGGAAGGATCACTCATGCTCACAGATCCCTGACCCAGAAGCCATGTCTGATAACCATTTGCAAATGAAAATTCAGTTTCCTCCAAAGGAGTGTGACTGGGGAAACAAACCACCACTGAGGGAAGCCAGCTGCATGCCCAGCTGCATGCCCAGCTGCATGTCCAGCTGCATTCCCAGCTGCATGCCCAGCAGAAAATGAGCTCAGCGCCACCATTAAAGGCTCCGTGTCTCATAATGTCAAGCCGGGGTTTTTTCTTTTCATCTTATATGTTTGTCTTTGCTTTGATTTTATTTCATTTTCTTTATATATTTTTCTCTTTTTCCTCTGCAGGTCCTTGTGCATATATTGTGGCTTCCAGCTTAGTGTTTTTTTATGGTATTCCTGAGTATGTGAATGAGTGGGTCTTTGTCTCTGTTTCATGTGCCTTTTCTTGGGCTCTTTTCCTTCTATGTGTTTGTTTTGTTCTATTCTGATGTGCTGGGTCTTGTTTTACCTTATTATATCATGTTTTTTTTTATTATTCCTTGGAAGCCTGCTTGTTTTCTATGACAGACTGAAAGAAGGTGGATCTGGATGGAGGGGGAGGGTGGAGCTGGGAGGAGTAGAGGGAGGAGAGACCATAATCAGATAGTCTGTGAAAAAAATAAAAGAGCTATTTTCAGTAAAAGGAAAAATGTGTAAGAAGTGTTTTTTTTCCAAAAATACATACTTATTTTTATTTGTGTGTCAATGAGTGTACCTGTTTGTCTATGTGCATGCCATGTGTGTGCAGTTTGCCCTAGTAGGCCGGAAGACAGCACAGACCCTCTGCGCCTGGAGTCACAGATGTTGTGAGCCACCATGCGGGTTCTGGGAACCAAACCAGTGTCTTCTGGATGCTCTTAACTGGAGCCATCTCTCCAGCTTGTAAGCATTTTTTTTTCTTTTTTAAAATAAAGAGCTGAGCATAGTGGCTTATACCTGTAACCCAGCACTGGGGGGGCAGGTAGGTGAATCTGAGTTCAGGCCAGCTATGTCTACAGAGTTCTAGGAGTGCTTCACAGAGAAAGTCTCAAAAAAAAAAAAAAAAGAAAGAAAGAAAGAGGGGAAGGGAGGGAGGGATGAAAGAAGGGGAAATGGAAGGAAGGAAGGAAGGAAGGAGGGAAGGAAGGAAGGAAGGAAGGAAGGAGGGAGGGAGGGAGGGAGGGAAGTGGTTGGACAGTTGAAGTCTGGGACCCCAAAACAAGCATCTGTTTCCTGTCCTTGGCAGGCAGCCCTCCCTTACTCAGACACCAGGTATGACCTTGCATGTAGGGCTCTGTCCTGTCCAGAGGCAACAAATGCTTAGGGATGCTGGATTGTGTTCTGGTTTCTGGCTTTCCTTCTCCATTTATACGACAACCTAAGGAATGCAGCGGCCTCACAGCTAGAGTGTGTTGTCGGCCACTTCACAGGCCTGGGTCTCACCTGAAACACCACTCCACTGAATGAGAAGAGCATGAACACCTCAGTGGTGAGGCAACTGGACCAGGCAGCCTCTCAGAGCCTTATTAACCCTTAGACAAGGCGCCCTGGTGGCAACTGTTCTTGGGACACCCTGCTCTGCATCCCTGCTTGCTCCCCTTCCCCTACACTTTCACTTGTAAGAAAACCCTTTTCTAAAACTCACCCCTCTGAAAAATTCATTCCTCAAGTTTATAAGACAAAATGTCTGGAAGCCACTGGCTCAGCTGGCTTTGGCAGCCATTGCTAGACAGGACCCTGGCCCCTTTCTACACTCAGTTGAGGTGAGAAAGGTCCTATGACACTCATGTTCCTGACACTCATTCCATTCATAATTGGTCGCACCTATCCAAAGAGCTTAAAAGAGCACCCAGGCAGAAGACAAAGCCTGAGGTGTGCCGACTAGGCAAGGATGTACCAAGTGTCAGGCCACGCCAACATTCAGTTCTCTCTTCAGAAAATATGGGTGGAAGGCAGCTGGTGGTAGGCAAAGGGATAAGACAAGAACATTCCTGAGAACAAAAGGACTCCAGCCGCTGTGGAGGAGCACTCCACTTCCCTGTCTTTCCAAGCTCCACTTGCTGTGAGTGGCTGACACCGAAATTATATATTATTATTATTATAGTTCACTGTTGGTCTTGTTTTTAAACTCTTTTTTAATTTGGGGTTTCTTAAAGCCTCTTCCTTCCAACCTCCCAACCACAGGTAGGAGAGAGAAGGTTATTGGGGGGGGGGGGCACAGACGTCTTTACTTCTCCTGGCTGTTTAGACTCAATGGTGTATATGTTTTGGTTTTTAGTTTGTTGGTTTGTTTGTTTGTTTGTTTGTTTTAGGGCTATACCGATTTCTGTCAACAGCAAATTAAGCAAGCAGTCTCCTCCAAGCTCCTGTGTTGAAACAGTTCTCTCTGTCTGCTCTGAACCACCACACCATCTGTCTCTGGTCTCCAAACTGCCACTCGCCACAAGCCACAACTGCATTGCACGCCACATTTTCTCTTCCTGGGCTCTCATATTCATATTCCTCAGTCCTAGGCCACACCCCTCTCTGTGCTGTGTGAAGCAAGCAGTTACCAGCTGGCAAAGACCACACCCAGCAGGAGGCAGTTATCAGCTATGGACAAACTAAAGCCCAAACTAAAACCCCACACTTGGGATTAAAGCAAAACATATTTACATAACATAACTGAGTTTTTAAAGAAACCAAAACTTCCATAACAGTTCACCAAAACTGTCACTGGAGTTTTAAGATAAGAACCTGGACCTGGTAGACCTAAAAGGTTGTCCTCAAAATGACAATTAGACAGTCAAGCAATAGTGATAAATAGAGAAAGGAGAATTTTTTTTTCAATGTGACCACACTGGGGTCAAGGAAAAATAAAAAGGGCTTGTGGCCTCCCAAGTCAATCTTCAGAGTCCTGACTTGGGGCTTAGGTTTAAGTAGAGCACAAGCCATTTGGGTAATTAAGCAGTCCTGGACAAGGTGTGGTCCTGCCCATCACTGACCCTTTGTCTGGGCTCCAGAGGTCAGAAATGTGTGACCTCTCTTCCTGAGAGGCAAGTTCCTCCCCTGGCAAGCACCAAGTGTCAGACTTTTCCTTCCTCTAGCAAAGGGAGGGTCAGTGTCTTCTTAGAATGTCTTTGCACCAGCCAGGACAGTTACAACAGTATAAAGCAATTCTTAGTGCATGTGTTTGAGTGTGTCTCTGAGTTGGTCCCCTGTGCTGGGACCTTGCTGTGGCATCGTTGGCAGATGATGGATTCTCAGGAGGTGTGTCCTCACTGAGGTAGTCCTGGGTGAGAGCCAAGTCATTGGGTGTGACCCTTGGGAGGAACTGGCAGTTCTTAGGAGATGGAAGCTAGTCTCCTAATTCTGCAGGATGAGATGCTGGAAGCAAGCAGTCACAGTTTCTCTATGTTCCCTGGCTTTCCTATGTCACCCTGAGGTAGCTCCCTCAGAAGTGTTCCTGGGTTCCACCATGATGTGTGGCAACTCAGAGGGCCCTCACCACAGCCTACACCATGACATTTGGATCTTCTGTCTCCATCACCATGAACTAAATTAACCTTCTTTGTTTATGACTTACCCAGGCCCACACAGCTCAGTATAATAACATGAAACAGATGAACACAGCTCAGGAAAACATACTTCTTTCCATTTATGTTCAAAGAGGTGGTTAAGATGAACAGTTTCTATCCAAATGTAAACGTTTGGATTAAAGAGGAACAAAGCATACAGATGCTATATATGAGCTGTAAGACCTAGGAAGAAGCCAGGCAAGGTGACACATGCCTGTAATTTTAATACTTAAGAGGGAAAAGCAGGAAGATGAGGAATTTATGGTTATCCTTAGCTACATATCAAGTGTGAGACCACTTTGGACTACATACACACAGTAGGGAGGGAGAGGGAGGGAGGGCAGAAAAGAGACAGAGGTGATGGAGGGAGGGAGAGGGAGAGAAGAAGAAAGAGAAAGAGAGAGAGAACCAACCAGGCCCAGTGTTGCACACCTGTAATCCCAGCACTTGCTACATCAACCAGAATGGGCTTTAACTTGTAGCAACCTCAAGCTGCCTGAGGCTATGCAGGGAGAACCTGTCTAAAAAGAAAAAGGAAACACAAGAAAATGAAGAAACAGAGGAAGAGAAAATGAAATTGATAGCTACCATCATCCATATGTGGCAAGGAAGAAGTCCACCAACATGTCAAGACAAATGGAGAAGATGAGGAGCAGCAACAGGGATGGGTCATGAGGAGCTCTCAGAAAACCCACCTCCTGGTTTGAAAGTTCAGACATGCTGAGGCATGGATTTTATCTTGAAGACCTGGGCATCTGTTTCCTTAGGGGGAAAAAAAACAGTAGAGCGTGGGATGGAAAAGAAGAGAGTAACAGTTATTCTAGAGGAGTAGTCTAGCCAACTGACACCCCGCCCCCAGTACAAAAGCTAGAAAAGTGACAGGCAAGTCTGAAGCAAACTGTTTTACTGTGTAGCTTCCAGAACCTTGCTTTCTTGTTATGTGTCCTGTTGGGCCAGTCATTTCAAATACTTCTGAAATCCTTGACAGTATCATTGGGTGAGATGTGTACATTTCACATATCTGCACTTAATTTAACACAATTTGACTCGAAGTCTGTTTTTAGAAACTGGAGTTTACCAGCCACCCACACCGGTGGCTGTGTTTGCGGCACCGCACAGCTAACTGGAAACGCTGCATCTGGCAGAGGCAGGTGCACTGCAGTCTGCGGTGAGAGGCAGCCGCGCTGGCCAGGCCTCTGCAGTCTCCTGCGTCCACTCACACTCACTCCGTACGAGCAGTATCCTAAGTTGCTAACATCGCACACACTGTCCAAACATCTCAAGCATTTCCTGCTGTGTCCCTGCTGTCCAGTCAGGTGGGATATGCTAACCTGAGTTGTGCACACAATTCTTTGTGCTGGTGTTGGACCTATACAGTCACAGCAGGACCTAGGGGGCTTTGTCACCCTTCCCCAAATGTCAGAAGCACTCACAGTCCTTCTGACAACTAGACTTCTGCCTGCCTCAAGGAGGCAGTCCAGATGAGAATCCTGTTTCTACATAGGAAAGGACAGCTAGCCTGAGCTAGCCTGATCTGGCTTTCCCCTGAGTGTCTTCTGTGTGTCTCAAGGAGTCCTCTTGGCAAGCCTGTAGAGGGACATCCCACACAAAGAAGCAAGGTCCTTGGGGGTACAGCAGCATGGCCAGACTGTCTAACTACTAACCCTCCTTCCCAGTGTGGGAGCAGAATCAGAAATCTGCCTCAAATGATCCTGGCATTCCTGCCAAGAAAGAGGGTCTGATGTTGTCTTCATTCCACAGCAAAGAACTGGGGCAGGAGAGATTGCAGGGTAGGGAAGGTCCATCCTGGAAATGCTAAGTTGTTCTTCTGCTAGCTTGAACCCTGTCTCCCAAGCACTGTCAGAGAACCCAGCCCACACAGTCGATACTCACTAGTACTTGCTGAATGGAAGCCAAGCAGAACAGCCTGGTCTTGGGGTGTGTTTTACCCTTATGTTGCAGCTGCCCATGAGCCGTGTGCACTTCATATTTGCTGCTACAGAACCACTTTTCAAAGGTGACCACTGCCCACCTGCTCATTACAGCCTTTGTGTTCTTGATAAAGGGGCTTCAAAATATTCTTGGCGGGAACTGCTGTTAGTGAACTCTTAAGACAAGCTACGACTGCCAACCTGCTGAGGAAGTAATTGCTAAAGGGGTCTAGCTTTTTTAATGGTTTGTTTTATTTGGGGACACATACCAAGTGATAAGTGTCATTGTGACATTTCCACATATTACACTTTGTTTTCAGTCGCCTTCTCCTGTCTTCTCCAGCCCCCATCATCCCCTCTGGCTGATCACCTTCCTCCCGTCAAATAGAGCCTTCTGTTTCTCTGTTACTCAGACCCCACTACTCTCTCTTGTCTCTTAGATTTCTTCCTCCTTTCTCAGTTTGCTACTTTCACCTCCTTCTGTCTCTTTGTCTCTCTCTCTCACACACACATACACGGGATGCACACAATGCATATTTTTTTAAATGTGTATTTTATTTTATGTGTAGGTACCTGAGTGTCTGCATATACACCTCATGTGTGCAGAAGCCGGTGGAGGTCAGGGAGGGCAGCAGATCCTATGGAACTGGAGTTACAAATGGTCATGGAGCTCCATAAGGGAGCTGGGAACCAAACCCAGGTTCTCTGCAAGAGAAGGCAGTGCTCTGATCTGCTGAGCCATCTCTCCAGCCCCTAAATTTTACTATAAATTCTACATATGAGAGAAAATATGTGGTATTCATCTTTTCAAAGTCTAGCTTATTTAGTTTAACACAAAACTCTCCAGTTCCGTCCACTTTTCTACTAATGCTGTATTTTGTTATTCTTTACAGATGAATAAAATTCCACTTATATATGCATCACATTTTCTTTCCCTGTTTGCCTATTGATGGACATCTATGCTGGGTCCACATCCTGGCTGTTGTGAACAGAGAAACAATAAACGCGTGTGTTCAAAGCACACACCAGGAGTGCAGCAGCTGAGTCACATGGTAGTACACAAGGAACCTCCATGCTGGTTTATATGGTGGCTGGTCTTAATCTGTGTCCCCTTCAGCAGGGTACAAACATTCCTCTCTCTCCACATCCTCACCAGCATTGGTTACAGTTTCCTTCCTTCCTTCCTTGTTTCCTTCCTTCCCTCATTCCCTCCTTCCTTCTCTTTTTTCTTTCTTTTTTTTGTGGGTTATTTTTTCAGTTTGATATAGTGTCTCATGTATCCCTAGTTTGCCTTTTATTATTAGCTGAGGATGACCTTGAACTTAAGATTCTCCCCACCATTTTAGTGTTTGAATTACGAGTGAGCCCACACCCAGTGTATGTGGTGCTGGGATAGGAAGCAGGGTTGTGTACATGCCAGGCAAGTACTCCACCAAGGACTATGTCCCCTGCTTTCCTCCTGCCCCAACAGCATATCACTCTGTAAACCAGGCTGGTCGAGTGGTTGAGAACTCTCACTACATATCCTAACCCAGCCTCAGAGTCATGGTAACACCTCTGCTCCAGCATCTCCAGTGCTAGGACTGCAGGTGAACATCTCTTCTTCATAAAGGAACTCTGACTGGAGGGCATGAACTCTCAACGTAATTTTAATTTTTAGTAATTTTAGTTAGCTGGAGTTGTTGAACAATTTCAAGCAGTTATGGGCCATTTGTATTTCTTCCTTTGAGAGTTGTCTACATAGTTCATCAGCCTGCTTACTGTTAGCATATGTTTAGGGTCTTATGGAGTCGAGATATTAAGCGCCTCCTGCGTTTCAGAGCTGGTGAAGATGTTCTCTTCTGTAGACAGTCTCATTCATGGCTCTGTGGGTTTTTCCCTTTGCTGCAAGGGAGCTTTTCTATTTGTCATTTCCTGTTCTACTGGAGTCCTTTTCCAGAAGTCCTTGCCTGTGCCTATGTCTTGATTTCTTACGCCTAAGAATTTTTCCTCTAGTGGAGAAACCATTTATTTAAAAGGGAAAGCCACAGACGTAGTTTGGTGGTATAGTGCTTTCCTGAGTGAACCATCTCAAAAATGCCCAGAATCCACATGGTGGGAAAAGAGACCTGTCCTATGACCCCACCCCCCACCCTCACACCCACAGCATGACACATATGCACACCTCCACACGTGCCTACACCCAACCCCTCACCTAACTAAAAACAATTATAAAAAGATTTCTTTGAAGTAACTCCCAAATTTCACATCTAAGGAATGGATCAGAGCCTGTCCTCCATTTACCTCTTTTAAACCTCAGTTTTCCAATCTGCCAAATGAAGTCAAGTGTTAGAAGTGAGGTCTCAGGAGAAGGAAGTGGGCTGATAAACCCCAGGCATTCAAAACCAGTAGCGGTTCTCAGTGGGTGAGCTTCAGAAAAGCCTGGCTCAGTCTGAAGATGCATTTACAGAGGTAAAAATAGGCCCCGCTCACGAGTGCTTGCTGCGCATCTGCCACTTTGCATATAATTATCTCATTTAATGTCACCCTCATCATATTTCTGAGAGGTGGGTGCTGCCATCTCTGTTTTGATGATGAGGAAAAAGGCGTTTAAAGGTAATGGTATGCTTGTCCAGAGCCTTAGAGCCCAGCCAGGATTATACCAAGACCTGGACACGGCAGAGCCCACAGATCCAAGGAAAGCAAGCTTCATTTTGTTCTGTGCCACCACTGGGAGATGAGGACCCTCTGGGTGTTGCCAAGCATGGGGATTCGGATCTTGGGTAGCTGGCTTTTCCTAAGATGTTAACAGGAAGCTTGAGTTCAGGAGGGAAGATGGTGCATTTTCCCTTGTTTGCCGTGCATGCTCTAAGGGGTTTTTAACTACGGGTTGGAGGGTGGATTAAAGTGGTTGTGCTTGGGGCCAGGCAGCCATGCACAGACCAGGCACAGACCAGGCTCAGGTTACAGACCAGCTGTGGGATGCTAGGTCACCAAGAACAAAGCACAGCTCACATGCTTAGTCCTGGAGGAGGCCAGTAACTGGAAGTTAGGTCTGCACCTCTAGTTTAGGTTTAGTCTGGCAGCTCTTGAGCCCTACCTAGCTCTGGACCTTCTATAGAAGCTATAGGGTCTGTTAGTTCTCACTGCAAGAAGCTCTTGAAGGAATATGGATTCTGTAGCCTCTGCCTTTTTGTTTGTTTGTTTGTTTTTCTATTCTGGGAGTGGAGTGTGCAATTAGTATAAACCTGAACGTATGTGTTTGTGTGTGTGTGTGTGTGTGTGTGTGTGTGTGTGTGTGTGTGTGTGTGTAACAGAGAGACAGAGAGAAGAGAGAGGTTTGTCTGCATAGCCCTCGCTGTCATGAAACTCCCTCTAGACCAGGCTGGCCTGTAACTCACAGAGTTCTGCCTGCCTCTGCCTCCCGGGTGCTGGGATTAAAGCTGTGTGCCACCATGCCCGGCCTCATTTTTCACTTTTAACAGGAGATTATTATAGGACTGGTGACCATCACGGTTCTCCGGGCACAGCCTCAGAGCTGCCCTCTGCCTGAAGGCTGCACTCTCTGCACCATCTGGTACACGCCAGGGCTTAGAGACGTCTGGTCTCTGGCCAGTGTTTGCTACTTCTAAGTCTACAGGATGAATCACGCAAGGCTTTGGAAATCCCTGTCCCACAGAAATGGTGTGAGCTTGTAAGATTTCAATGCTTTGAGCCACTAAGTTTTGGAGCAATTTGTTACTCAGTGACAGCTAGCTAGATCCTGGGATCCGTCAGACTAAACATCCTTTATCTCCTGAGACAGTGTGGGTCACCATCTGTGCCGGTGAAACAGAACGGTGGGGCCACGCAATGCTTATCATCTGTCAGAAGTTTGTACCAGGGTGTCCCCACAAGCTGCACGCTACCCGCTGCTCTGATCAGCCGTCACGGCCTTCCATGGGAGCCTGAGATGCCAACCGTCCTGGACTGTGGTCCTTCATGCTCACTATGTCTGCCCCTCTCTGTGGGGAGCTGATTAAATCATTCCTTCTCCTGGCCTTGAGAGCTTGACTGCGCCAAGCTGTCTGCAGATTCCAAGACAAGAAGGAAAAAATAGCCCAATCCTTGTCCCCCAGGAGCGCTTGAACTCAAAAGTGTTCATAAATAACAGCCGGTCCCAGCAGGAGCTTGGCCAAGCAAGCCAGAGTGCGAGTCAGGTGCAGGGTCCTAGCCTAGACCTGTGAGTCGGGAGACAGCAGGAGGATCTTTATGGAGACCACCCAGAGCCCCAGTGAGGGACCTCGAAGGGGTCGATGGGAGGACTACCCTAGGCTGACCTAGCTGAAGTTTCCCCCAGGTCCTGCCTCCTCTCTGAGACTCCATCTGCCAAGACTAACTGCCTCCCCCCACTCTACAGCCCATCCCCCAAGCACCCAGCTTCGCTCCACCCCACCTACCACACCCTCGGTGACCACTATCACTGGTTCCTCAGAGGAGTTCGTGTCGAGCAAGCCACCCAATTCTCACATCTTTTATTTATTTCCCCATTGGGATGCAAGCTGCATCAGAGCCTTGACTAAAGCTGTACACAAAACCAGGCTCAGAACATCGGTGGACTTGCAGAATGGACACGAAATTGATTCAGACAGGCTGTGCTGGAAGGCGGCACGAATGGGAACCTCGGGCCTGTGCCCCTCCATCTGCACTGGGAATGTCTCAAACTCTCATTCCCTCCTCCTGCGGCTCTGTGACTGGGCTGCCAATACCCCCACCAGAGAGATGAGGAAGTGGAGGCCAGGGAGGCCAGGGAGGCCAGGGAATGGCTAGCCCATACCTCTCAGCTGCCAGGAAAGATCGGCCACCTCAAGGGTCCTGTTGCTCTCTGCAGAGTATCTTGGGACACAGGAAACCAAAGGACCGAGAACCGCAAGCCCCAGAGCCACGAAGAACGTCCCCAGCCTGTTTAAATATTCAGAATAATCAGCTCTCTTCCCACGCCATGCCATGCCCAAAGGCTCGGCCCCTGATGGATGGAGGCGAGTTCTGGGAAAGGTTCCAAAGCTAGGGCTGAGAGACCTTGACGCAGCAGTGGGCGGGGACAGGCAGAGTCACCTGTCTTTTAGGAAAGTCCCCAGGAGCTGCCGTTGCAGGTTGCAGGACTGCAGGCTTGGGCTGGGGTGAGGGTCTGCTACCCGGAAGTGAGGGGAGGAACTTGCTCAGGAGCCATGCAGAACCCCCAGGTTATCTGTGCCCACCTGGCCCCCTCCTGCCACCAGAGGATGTCACAGGAGGCCTGCGGCCAGCTAGTGTGGGTCCTGGAACAGTCATTACTTGAGGGCCAGAGGCCTCTGGAAGCAGTCCCCTTGGTCAATGCAGCCTCTGTCCTCCCGTGCTAGCTAAGTGGCCTGAAAGCATCACCCCAGGAGCTCCAGCAGCTGCCACCACACTGAGCCCCGCCACAGCTCTGGGTGTGTGGAGCAGCGGGTTACTGACCCTTGGCTGGCCCATGTGGCCCGTGGGCCTGACTCAGGTCCTCCCTGGTCTTGGGCCTCTCCCAAGGGCTTCCCACCCGGCTGCATCCAGCCCATCAGCGTAAAAGCTGTGGGCACAGGAGCCGAAGGGGCACAGGTGATGGCTCCTGCTGCCAGGAGGAAGAGGGCGTCAGGCTCTCGTGAGATGGGCTCGCCCTGTGTTTAACAGGTTGGGCCCTGACTCCTGAACTAAGCCATCCCTCTGCCTCAGCCTCTCAATTAGTCAGCACACCCAGACGTGAAGTAAATTCTTTTCAATACTAGCTGCTGGTTCTTTCAGGGTAGCGCTGCCGAGGGGCGCTGCTGGGGTAGCAGCGACCGCTTCCACAGGAACCCCAGAGGGAAACGTGCCCTTTGCTGCCTCGTTGTCACCAAACATCCACTCTCTGCTGATCCTGCCTTCTGGACTCACAGACGAGCAATTCCCACCACGGAATGGCGGCTGTCACTGGGAGCACTGAAGAAGGAGACGTTCAGCGGGGGACCGGACCAGAAAGAGCAGCGAGGCTACGTTCCCAGAAGCCAGGGTCCTAAAGGGGCCAAATGTGTGCAATGAAATGCAGCTGGTGGCGGGGAGCACAATGGTGAGACACCATGATGGGGAGCACTGATGGGGAGCACTAGTGGTGGGGAGCACTGGTGGTGGGGAGCACTGATGGTGGGGAGTACTACTAGGAGGAAGAACTAATATTTGAGCACCACAAGCAGGAACCGGAGATGACGCTGCCTCTGGATTTAGGCTGGGCAGGGAGAGCAGAGTATCTGGCGTTTGGGACAAGCAGAGTCCAGCTTAGGCTTGTGAGTATCCGGGACCTCAGTCCAGTTCCCGGGTTTCTGACCCGGACCTTCATTCCCTCCTGTCCCTGTGTCCACTCTCAACTTCACCCATGTTCTGTGCCTTCCAGCTCTGCACCTTTATGATCCTAAGCTGTGCGCTGGCGCGGATTTTGCCCTAGTCTCGCACGAAGGCGGGCAGCACACAGCCTCTTGGCCTGCTGCGCACAGAAATTAGACTGAACGTGCTCGCTTGGTTTTTCTCTCCCTTCGCCTCGTTTTTCTCTCGCTTCGCTGCTGGCATGGACCTTACCACAAAGGTGGACCGACATCCTATGTGTCTTCAGAAGATGAAACCGCCTCACAAGGGTGTCTCACACAGATAGGGAGGCATGTGCAGGCGCGCACACACACAGGGTGGGGGACTACCTCAAAGGTCAGGTCTGGACCAGGCACAGTCTGCCTGGCACATCCCTTAACCCCTCAAAGGTTGCTGTGAATCATCCTGCAATGCCGGGGCTGAAGGGGCCCAGAGACCTGGGGCTCCTGCTGTGTGGCAGGCATTGGCCGACGCCCTGGGTATTCGGCAAAGGAAGATTTTAAAACAGGAAGTTTATACCCCAATGAAGAAGAATCCAGCTATGTAAAGGGGTCTTCAGGCCAAGGAGCAGCTGTGTCTGAGGTGGGGATGAGCGAAAAGAAGAGCGGAATGGCTGCAGCCGAGAGAAGCCGAGCGTTGTGGCGTAGAGAGACCGCGAGGACGTCCACGCGGGCCCCTGGGGCTGTCCTTCCTTCTGTAACCGTTCCTACCGCGATGCCTCGTTCCTCCTTGTTCGCCGTGGACCCAGCTCTTTTCTGTTTTTCCACTGGACATGAACACCCGCTTGCCCTGAGTTTCCCAAAGACCCTGAGGTCTTCCTTTGAAAGGGAGAGAAGTCTTGATTTTAAGCGCCTGGCTTTCACTAGCCACACAGATCTTCACAGGCCCCTGGCAGCTTCTGTTATGGCCACAAGGGGTCGCTGTTGAACACCATTCTTGCACGACCCTGTGGGCGGGCATCTGGCTGCTGATCCTGACTGGTCAGACCCCCTAACCCACCCCGCCCTACTACTAGACCTCAGCATTCCAACCTCTAGGTGCTAGCTGGCCTCTCAGGCAGCACCTTCCTATACTCTTCTTCCTCAAGGTTCTGCAAACCAGAGCAGCTGGTTCCACGGGACTTAGAGCTACATGAATGTAGCTTTTCCTCTGAACTTGGATTCTTTTCCTGATAGATTCTTCTTTAGGGTCACTACAAGTCCCGGCCCACAAGCATCCTAATGAAATTTTCTAAGTTCAAACACAAGAAGGTGTGAATCAGGAGATCTAAAACCCCAATTCCTAGAGAGCCCTACATTATTTATGCTATATATATATATCACATATGTTTTATAGGAAAATAAATATATATATATGGTCAACATGGGTATGTATTCCCACAGATTACAGCAGACATCAGAAGTATTTATTTTATGTGAAATTTTCAGAGCTCAAAAATACAATAAAACCTGTCGATTAAAAGAAAACAGTATTACTAAGTTATTTAATTCTGTCATATATGTATGTGTATATATGGACTTGTGTGCATATACTTTATTCCCTAGTAATGACAAGAACGAGGATGCCAGCCTCATCAGCAGGCAGGACACGCTGCCCCATCTGAGCACAAACACCAGCTCGATGTGTGCAGCGTCTGAACTGAGCCCAACACCACTGCATCTGTGTTTCAAACGAGGCAGAAACAAAGCCATTTCGTGGCCACATAAATTATCAAGTGTCCCTCCTTTGGTGATGTAAATCATGGTTGTCTCTGCTCAACTGCCCAGCTCTTTGACAACAGCCACTGCAGAATCTGCTTTCTCATTCCTGCCTTAGGAGTTACCAAGTAGAACATGAGACTCTTAAGAAAATCCTCCAATTCGTCCCCCATTCTTTGGCCCATCCTGTGGTTCCTCTCAAATACATTCTCCATGTTGCAAGAAGTGACATGAACCTCTATTCTCATTCCATACATGCTCCTTCTGATCTTTGGATGTCAGGTCTGGATAGCAGCCCATCCCAAGCGTCTTCCCCTGTGACCATTAGCGGTATCAGCCCCTCTTCAGTGGTTGCCTAGCAATGCGTTGTTTGGATAACAACATCTACCTTGTTTCCTTTTTCTTTCCCCTCTTCTTTCTTTCAGGATTTCCAGTGGTACATTCTTCTAGCACAGTATCTCATAATCTTTCTTTTTAACCTGACTACACTTATTGGAATTATTTCTATGCTTTATTTCAACCACACACACACACATATATATTTATGTTCTCCAGTAACATCAGTCAGGATACACACACATACACAAGGGTTGTCATAGGCTGCCTTTAATGAATGCTAAACCAAATCAGATGAGGGCCAGGAACACAGGAGGGCCAGGAGTAAAACTGAAGACTGGTCCTTTTCCAGTCTTGGAAAAGTCAGTGCTGGGTCTGAGACAGGTCACAGAAAGGAGCAATGCAAAGCTGGCTGGCTGCCTATAAGACAGGATCTGGGGGATACACGAAGATCCCTCACAAAGTGGAAGCCGGGAACACTGGAGGTTGGCAATGCACCGACTCATGAGTAAACCAACCTGGGGACCAAACCCAACCCTTCACACTTGCCAGCAGTTCTAAGATGGCGTCGGCCGGCAACATGACCAGCTGTGCCCGAGTCTGAAAGCCATGGGATCTCTCTGCCCCTGGGACTCTGGTGGGAAGCAGAGCTCAAGACCACCACCCAAACCTCAGTGCAGACTAGTCCCAGGGGCCTGGAGTCTCCCCGCCCCTGGATTAAAGTCTTCTTCAAGCTGGCAGTTTGGGCCATTTGGACCTGGATCACTGTAGATCCAAGCAGGGGGAGATAGTGCTTTCCCAGTGACAAGCCACAAGGCAGAATCAGTGTTCAGGGCAAGAGTTTTGAGGACACCGGGACCAGAGGTTCAGATCCTGAGAAAGTTGTTGTAAAGATTTAATGAGAAGGCTCAGCTTGGCACGTGCTTAGAAGTCTGTTACTTTTCTTACTCTGAAGAAAGGAACCGCCTTCCAAATGCCTGGGAAACAGGAGCCAGTGAATTTGGATGTGAATGAAAATAGATTTGCTGGGGCTTTTCATACAGGAAGCAGAAAAGCCTAGAGAAGTGGTTCTCAGCCTGCGGACTGGGGTTACCTGAAACACAGATTTCCATCACGACTCAGAAGAGCAGCAAAATTACAGCTGTGAAGTAGTAAGGAAAATAATTTTATGGTGGCGGGGGCAGTCGACAGAACTGTATCAAAGGGTCGCAGCGTTAGGAAGGTAGAGCTCACCGACTGGCCTAGAGGTTCTCAGTGGCCTTCCCCACCCCCACCCCCTTCCCGCCAGTGCTTTTGTATCACCTATTTATGGGCTTGCTCTTCTGGGGCTGTGAGCTCCTGGGCAGCAGTGTCTTGCTCGTTTTCCATTCTGACCTGCAACATCTGGGACACAGTAAGCATCACATACTCAACAGAGGTAGAAAGCCAGGTACTAAATGGCTAAGCTCCCAAGTGAGTAAGGTCATAAGAATTGTGCCACCCTAAAGACACTGAAGTCAGTACTAACACTTCACTCATTTGGAATGAAACATGTCTTAGGTCAACTTCGTGTGTCTATAAACAAAATACCTGAGCCTTGGTAATTTGTGTAAAATACAATGTTTATTTGGCTCAGAATTTTAGGACTGTTGTACTGGCATCACTGGCCAAGGCCCCTCTTGCTTCATCATAATATGACAATTAAGGAGGAGAAGAAACAGCCGTGCTCAGAAGAGATGAAGCACATGCAAACTGGCACTCACGAGAGCTCACGTCACAAAGCCGGCATTAATCACTTCCAAGGGCAATGCCCCAGTGCCCTAAGCACCTTCCACACAGGCCTCACCACCTCTCAGCATCACCACCCTGAGGGCCAAGCTACCACTGAATACATTAAGAGGAATATTCAAACTGCGCCCAAACCATAGCAAAGTCTCAGCAGACGAGGACGATGGGACCATCAGGGAGAGACCCCATCATTAAGAGTCCTGACAAGCAGGAACTATTGGGTCCACAAAAGTATGACACTACATACAGGAAAGGAATACCACCCACAGGCCAGGGAAAAACAGCAACTGAAGCCTGGGGAGGGGCACAGGGCAGAAGGATCTGAGCTCCTGGTCATCCACTCTCCAGAACAGTGGGTTTCTGTTGTGTAAACCATCTGATTTGTGTTATTGTGCTACACAGGAAAACAACACATACAGATTGCACAGAAATCCTGAGCTGTGAGTTCAGCCGTCTAGAGGGCACATGCCCAATCTCGGCTTCTTAAGCTAGTATTTACGAAGCCCTGCCCTTTGACAGGTCCTATCTAAGGCAGGCGGCAGACAGGCTCCTGCCTTGAGCTTCCTGTCTGTGGAATGTTTACAGATTTCCCTTCTGACCTGCAAAGGGAGTCCTCTGACCTTCCCAAGTTCACTCCCCTTTCCCTCAAGATCTGTGCCCTTGGTCTCAGGACTCACCTTCAAAGAACCAGCCAGGCTCTGGTTCCTCCTCTCCCCAGCCACAGTTAAGCTCCTGGGGGCTGCAAGCCCCTCTAACCGCAGCTTGACCCCCACTCCACTCCTAATATATGAATGAGTCCCCTGCAGAGCACCCCAGGCTCAATGGAAACATCCCCAGTGGAGTCTGACATCCAGCCCAAGTGGGGAGCCCTGGCCTGGGGGTTTACAGCTCCAGCTGATACAGAAACATCAGCTTATAGTCTCTCAAGAACAGTTCAAATTGCATCTTTAAGCTGCTTATGGGTAGAAACATGCCCTGCAGTAGACGTTGTGATGCCGTTTTGTGTCATACTCACACAAAGCCTCAGTGGTAAGTCACTCCATGAAGCCCCCAGGCATCATCAAGAGAGGAGTAAGCACGCAGCAAGCAAAACACAGTCCGATATTTTGACAGCAAATTAGTCAGAAGTGTATTCTCGGTGAAAATAAAATAGAGCGCAGTAAGTGTTCAGACCACTAACCCAGTCCTACTGGCTAGATTTTTAGTCAGTTTGACACAAGCCTGGGTCATAGAGGAAGAAGGAATTTCAGCTGAGAAGAATGTCTCCAGCAGACTCACCTGTGGACAAGACTTAAGCACTGATGGCTGTGAGGGGCCCAGCTCACAATGGCTGCTGCCTCCTCTACTCGGTGGCCTGGGTGCTACAAGGAAGGAAGCAGACCACAGCAAGCCTTGGGCACAAGGGCTCTGCTTCAATTCCTGCCTTGAGTTCCTGCCTTAATTTTCCTTGTGATGTAGAAGAGTAAGATGAAATGAACTCCTCTCCAACTTGCTTTTGAACATTGTCTTTATCAGAGCAATATAAAAGCCAAATTAAGACAACAGTGTGGAGCTGGGCTTCGTAGTACATGTCTTTAATCCCAGCACTCGAGAAGCAGAGATAGAGGGGCAGGAAGATATCTGAGTTTGAGACCAGCCTGGTCTACAGAGTGAGCTCCACAAAGAAACCGTGTCTTGGGGAAAAACAGTAAGGCATGAGTGGTGAATCCTCACGATCAATGTCACATCCTGCCTGCAACCCCAATGCCATGCTTCTGTGCCCCGGGCAGCACAGAGGACTGCCGGCGCCAGCAGCATGCCAAACACAGGAGACGTTCTGAAGGCTGCAGTGCCACTAGGCGTAAGACTGGCCCAGCCCCATTTTCTCGTAGGGTCATTGTTCCACATGGGACTGGAGCTGAAATGTCTATTCAGCATGTGATCAGATTTATACTTTCTCTCTCAAGCCTCCTGGTGGCCCGTGGGCTGTGCCTTCTTTACAAGAAAGACCAGTGAGATAAACATTTGAGGTCACACAGGAAAAGTGGGGGAGCTGAGTTCACACTCATGGAGCCCATTGTCTGCCTCCCTCTAAGGCACAAGAGCCAGGCTGGGACCCTGGCGTCACTGGTTTTGGCAAGCTGGTTTCAATGCTCACAGTGGCCCCTTGGCCATTAGCTGACACGGGTGACTTGGCAGTTCCTTTTGATGTGCTCTGGCTTGTCCCTGCACTTGGGGGTGGTCTTGTTCTGCTAGGATCTATGCTAATACCCCAAAACATGCCAGCCTCAGCACATTTCACAGTGCATAACTCTGGGAAAGAGGATGCCCCAGAAGGGTGTGCTGTCCCTCTGCCCTCAGCCTTTGGGTGAAGCAGTCTGGGGCTAAGTCCCAGCAGTGTGACTCCCAAAGCAATCAAGTATCTGATATCTCTGGTGGAATAGGGTTGCTACAGATGATGCCATAGACCTCAAACAGTTGTGAGGGGAATTGAAAAGTTAAAGCAAGGTACATCCAACAGAGCTGGGTTTGGAGTGAGGGAAATGTGAGCCATTACTCTCTTGGACCCTGGGGTGTGGCTTCCCTGTGGTGGCTAATAACCCCCAGACCCTCTCTACACCCCCAAAGACCCTCTACATTAAAAGGTTCCTTTGTCTCCTCGCTTCCCACTGTGGGGAGCTCTTCCAGGACAGGGGAGAGGGAGGGCAGGGCTGTGTTCCGCCTTGCTTTTTACATTGTAGGGTTGTTGGAGATAGATGTCTCCCTCTACAGAAAGGGGCAGCTGCTTCCAGGCATTTTCTATCTACTTATCTCCGTCTGGAACTCACCCTGTCCCCTCCCCTGTCAGCCCTGAGGGACCAATGCCCAGGTGTGGCTAAGGCTACAGCGTTGGCTTTCATGGCACCCACAAGCCCCCTGGTCCTCTTGTAAAAAGCCCCTCTTCTACACTCTTCAAGCCAGCTCATTGGAGTGTGTCAACGTTCCTGAGGGACACTTTCTAATGCATGTCATGTCACTTGGGGAGCCCATGGTGAGACAGCACCTTCATGAGGAGCAGCGATAGTGAGTCCTAAGTGTTCGGAGCTAGAAACTGGCCCTGTTTCAGAAAGGTCACCTAGCCCTTCTGGCCTGAGGAAGCCCCCTGTCATCAGGTAAAGATTAACGCTGCCAGGGAATCCATGAGGGAGCAGGGGCAGGGCAGGGAGCCAGGACCTGGCCTCCTTCCACACTCCCTGAAGCTTTTCTCAGCTCCCTCGGGGAGGGTTCCCTGGGACTAGACCAGGCATAACATTGAGGGGCATTGCCAGTCTCACTGTCTGTCTGCACTGAGAAGGGATGGCAGGGACATGGTTGCTTGGTAGGCTGTGGTCCCTGGGAGACCTGAGAATCTGGGACCCTGCAAGGAGCCTGCAGCCATGGTTGAATGAGGCACAGGCAGCAGCCACTGAGAGGCCAGGCCAGCCACCCTGCTTTGAGGATCACAGGCCTTCTGGGATTAGGGATGTGGAGGGCCTCAGCGTCTCCCTGCTTGTAGGACGGGGGAAGTAGCGTAGTCGGCGGGTTGAGAGAGGTGGGGCATTTCCCTTCCAAATATCTACCACATTTGGGGCTCTCTTCCACATTGCGGCCTTTCTCTGCTCTCTTTCTAAGAACACCTCCTCCTTTACCCACATTCATCTCCTCTAAGATGCCCTGCTCTCACCCTGCCTCCATGTGATCTCAGGCAGGACAATATCACTCTTCTTCGCATCTTCACCATCAGCGTCAGCGTCACCTTTGGAGAGTCCTAGAGGTTGTTAGCCTGGGGACATGGCACAGGTGGGCAGCAGTTGCTGTAGTCTCCTAGCCACCAAAGAATGGAGGTAGAGGGTGGAGAGTCAGGTGGTAGTGCACTGCTTACGGTTATAAAGTATTTAGGTAAAGTAATATCAGGAAGTAACTCTAATGCAAGACATCGCTGTGCAATCCTGTCACACCAGGCGGCCCCAGAAAAGCATTACCTGTAAGATCACAGTGAGGTAGGCTGTGCAGCACACGGGCACACCAGAGACTGGGACTCAGGGTGACAAGGCAATTTCTCAAGGTCACGCCCATATTAAGTGGATTCGTGCCAGGATTTGCTGGGTTCCAAAGCCAAGTGCTCCTAACTGTTGATACCAGCATGAGAGAACCTGGCTGAGAGCCTAAAAGCCCAGTCTCTGCGATGGACATGAGGCTTATTTCTAAAGAGCAAGAGAAACAGCAGACACTCATGACTTAGTATGGCTTCCCAGTGAGCAGCAAAGATGTACAGGGAAAATGACCATATTCTTGGTGGCCAGTTCTTCCTAAACTGTCCCATAAATTTGCTGCAATGCCAATAAAAACCTCATTAGCGCTTAGAAGAAGATCTTGACCAATCAATTAAAATTAAATTGAGTAAAGAAAGAAGTTAAAAAGTAGCCAAGAAAAGGTCCAAGAAAGAAACACAGAATGGGTGCTCAGAGTACTCATCCATTCTTTGAATGGATATCTAAGCTCCCCCTTTCTGTAATGTGCTGCAGAACAAGAGGGCTCAAGTGGCGTGCTTCCGGGACACAGGAGGACAGCAGCCGAAGGCATCTGAGTGATTTGCACTTGCAATACCTTGTATCTCAGACTCCAAACCCTGACATCTCCATTCAGCAAATCAGAACATGAGTCCCAAATATTACTTGATCTCCTTAAGGCCACATGGCCGAAGAGTGAAGGTGAAGAAGCTAAGTCAGTCCAACTTCAGTGTCTCTGCTGGTGTCCACTGCGGAGAGATGCGGAGACTTGTAAGCTCCTCAGGTCAATGGAGAAAGATCACCACACTCAAGCAGATATTTTGGAAATGGTTAATTTGGTATTTCAATGTCACCACAAAAGTAGTAGGGGGAAATAAAAACTTAAAGGATTTTTTTAAAGATTTTATTTAATTTACGTGTGTATTTGTGTGCATGTGTTCCATATGTATACAGTGCTCATAGAGGCCAGAAGAGGGCATCTGATCCTCTGGAACTGGACATTGAACCTGTATCCTCTGCAAGAATAGTGAGCGCTGTCAGCTCCTGAGCCATCTCCAGTAAAAAGTTTCATCATCTGGGTTGAGAACAGCTTTTCTCGGGCTAGCCAGAGGCTCGGTGGTGATGAACAAGAAGCCTCACTAACTGTAGCTGCCACCGTTGTCATGATTACTTCCTCAGCACCGGCACCACCCTGTTATCTTCACCTTCATCTCAGTGTCATCATGACACTGGGGGGAAAGTTTTTTAAAACCTAAAAGATATATATCAGTTTTTTAATTGTCAGTATATCTGGAAGAAGGAGCCAGGAAAGAGATTGCATTATGATGCTTGATTTCATATACATCTGTTTTGTGATGGAAACATCACAGGAACAGAGCTGGGTTAGGGTTAGGTTAGGGTTAGGATTAGGGTTAGGATTAGGGTTAGGATTACGTAGCTATGAGGACCCTTACTCTGAGTAAGGGGAAGGGCCAGTCAATAAGGAAAAGAAAACAGATCAGAATCACTCGTAGAGAAATGAGGTCTTCTGGGTCTCTAGGGGGTGACTTCCAGATGCTGGGATAGATGCTGTTTGTCATCTCACAAGGAAAAACAACTATTGGTTCAGGGCGTTGCTTCGTCTTCTCTTTGGAGAAGCAGGAGTTTTCATTTTCATATTTATGCTGGTTCAAAAGGGTTTTTATGCGTGCTAACCAAAGCACTCTAACTCAGATAAGCAGTGGATGATTAAAAAAAAATGTATTCAACTTTACTGAGACACGATTGCATACTAAAAAATAGAGACACCAGCTGTTACCCACCACACCAAGGAAAAACTGGACAGTATTGGTGTGTGGAGGTTCACATTCACAGGGCTGTTGAGCTCTGCATCTGCTATACCTTTGATATAGTTCTTGGTCATGAATCTATCCACCATGAAAAATTCACTCTCAGGTATTTTCACAAGAAAATTTTGAGCCAGTTCCTGAAGGTAAGATCATTGGGATGATGACATTGTTTACACTGGTGTAAAAACTGTTAACAGCCTGGGTGTTCCCCAGCAAAAGAACGAACAAGCGAGACTGTGACACATGCTAAGCAGATGGTGGTCCTGTGGGCCCTGGGCCCTAGTGCTTACACCGTCCTGTCAAAACATTACTTCAAAAGTGAGCAGGACCCATCACTTGCTCCTAGTCAATAGGACATCTCAACATAAGTGGATGACACCAGCGTGATTTGACAATCACACTGTAATTTCTATCTTGTTACCAGATTCACTGCTTTGCTGACTTTGGAAACGCAAGCTGCCATATTGGAGAACAATAAATGAATTGAAGCCAATTCCTCTGCCCGATAGCCACTGAAGAACTCAAGCCCTCAGGGAAGTAACCCAAAAGTTCCCGAGTTTTACCAGGAAGGAAATCTGGCCCCATGGGATTTTCAAAAGAAGACTCAGACCTTCCAGATACCTAAATTATAGCCAAGTGAGAGCACCAGAAATGGAGACCCCCAACCTAGCTATGTGCAGACCCCTGACCTACAGCAATTGTGAGATAATAAATAAAAGCCACTGACTGGAAATTTGTCACTCAGCAATAGGCAATACCAAAGCCATTCTATTCCTTTACACGGCAAAGTTCTACGTGTTTGTATAAAATACCAAAAACTGTTATTCATACCTTAGAGCAGAATACAGAATATAAGATATGACTCCATTTTTTAACAATAAAATGACTAACATTTTTAATGTATAAGTTCAAATTATGCATTTTGATAGTCTAAGACTGAAGAGAAGAGTTCAGGAGATTCGCTTTGCAGTACATACGTTTTCATTGTTTGCAAGTTTATTGTGTTTTTTTTTTTAAAGAGCTGTTTCTGCTTGAAAAGTAATACTACAGCTTTTAAGAATGAAAAGTCAAAAGATCTGGGGCTGAAGAGATGGCTCGGTGGTTAAAGAGTCTTGCTGGGCAGCTGTGTAGACTAGTCCAGACCCCAGAACACAGGTAAAATGCCAGATCCCTAACCCACACCTGTGAGCCCAGCTCTGAGGAGAGCAGAGATGAGATGGTTGCTGGGGCTCACTGGCTTCCAGTCTGAGAAGATGAGAGCCCACGGAGAGACCCTGCCTCAAAGGAGGACGGAGAGACGGATAGAGAGCACCTGACCCTCTTCAGGCCCTGAACACAGACACAGGCATGTACATCTGCACACCGACACACATGCACACTCACACAGACAAAAACGAGTAACTGAATAACTATTTTTTTAATCTAAGAATTAAGGATGGCAAGATGAATCAATCAGAAGATAAAGATATTTGTCATTAAGCCTGATGGCCTGAGTCCAATCCCGGGGTCCCACAAGGTAGAAGGAGAGAAGTGACTCCTGAACGTTGTCCTCTGACCTCTACCTACGTTTGAACTCACTATGCACACACACAGACACACACTCACTCACTAAATGTAAAAAATTTTAATCAAATAACTCAATACAATAATAAAATGTTCCAACTTTTGTGAAAAAAAGAAAAAAACATTTCCATCCCTGGTTTCTTTCCTTTATTATACCTCGGAACCTGGCAGGGCAAACTGTCAGTTTGCAAGCCTTCCTTCAGGTCAGGGGAAGCCATGTGTTAGATCCCGGCCCTGACACACAAGTGGAAGTACCGTGAGAGGGGCAAACAGCCTCGACGCCTGCCCTCCCCTTCCTTCCTGGCTGCTCAGAACACACATCCTATGGGTAAGTCTCCTCAACAAAACCATGTGACAGGTACTCTGAAAGCAAATGCACGCCGCCGAGGGAGCTCAGAGGAGAGGCATGTGACCAGCCTGCAGCTCTGACCTTGACTTCAAGAACTTTGAGATTCAGAGCAAATGGAGGAGAGCAAATGGAGAATGTAATAAGAGAGAATCCTAACGGGAAAACTGAGTCACCAGACTTTGGAAGAGTGGTTGAACTGACACACACAGCAGTGTGGTTTCTGGACTTGGGGTGTGTTCATTTGTAAGAAGAGGATTCACAGTGCCTTAACCAGGAGCCACTAGTCCCCATGCCAAAAGCTGCAAAGTGGCTACTCCCAAGCAGGACTGACTTTTCTTTGAAAAAATGTAAAAAAAAAAAAAAATTCCCAGATTGGGCAGTAGACCAATAAATAAGAGACTTCCCGTTCTAGTCCAGCTTGATGAACCAGTGGGTTTACTGAAAGTGCTGACCGGACCGTGGCTGATTAAGAGGCTGCTATTCTACCAGGAAGTCCCCTCCCCAAGCCAAGTGTGGCAGCTCATCTTCCTGTTACAGCACTGAAGAGTCCCTGCTTCTGTCTGCTCTCCACCTCCTCTGCACTTAGACCTGTGCAGCTGGGCTGGCAGTCTGTCCTCACTTGTGCTATGAAGGAATGTTAACCACACAATGAGCAACCCAGACACTCCCCCCCCCCCCATCCTGTCCTCATCCTGCTTCCTTTATTGCTCTGGCTGCCCACCGAGGTGCTCTGCAGGTGACCACACAGCCACATGGTGGTAGGTGGTTATGTAGCACAGGAGGTAGGATTCCGGGGGGGGGGGGTGGAATAGAATGGCCCCATAGACTCATGTGTTTGAATCCTTGGCCCATAGGGAGTGGCACTATTAGGAGGCGTGGCCTTGCTGGAGGAAGTGTGTCACTGTGGGGGCGGGCTGTGAGCTCTCCTATGCTCATGCTATGCCCAGTGTGGCCCAGTCTCCTTCTGCTTCCTGCAGATGAAGGTGTAGAACTCTCAGCCCCTTCTCCAGCACCATGTCCGCCTGCACACCGCCATGCTGCCCCCACCCACCACCACTCCCTGTCCCATGTTGATAATAAACTAAACCTCTGAAACTGAAAGCCAGCTCCAATGAAATGTTTTCCTTTGCAAGAGCTGCTGTGGCCATGGTGTCTCTCCACAAGAATAAAAGCCAAACTAAGACACTCCACTACAACAGCAGGGCTTGCTCTCTGGGTGTCCATTTCTCCTCAGCTCTTAGGTTCTTTCCCTCTGGTCATAATATGGCTGCCTCAACGGTGGCATCAAGGAGACTGGAACAGGCAGCCAAGGTAAAGGAAGAAGGTAGTCCTAATGTCTGATTTTCCTGTTCTGAGAAGGAGCTTCCCAACCCTTTATCTCACTAGCCGGAGTGGGCCACATGACAACCCCTAGCCACAGGGTAGGCTGGGAAAGCTAGTATCAGATTTCTCAGGAGTTTAAATGAATGAAAGACAGATTACAAATCAATGTGTAGATGCCATTGCTCTCAACATTGAAGACCAGACATAAGCTGCCAGTGTCCTTTGGCTGGGCCCTGGACTCATCTGCTGACCGAATCCCCAGAGCTCTTTGCCTTGCTGGACTTATTAAGAGCACAGCCAGGTTCCCAGAAGACTGGGACAATCCCCACACCTGGCCTTGCCTGACTCCAAGCTACTGCGAAGGAGTCCGCAGGCCTGGGTACTCATCCCTCCGCCTGTGTTAAACGCTCCCTCCTCTCCTCGATTTAGGACATGTTTAACAGCTCCAGAAAGACAGCGCCAAGAGGATGTCAAGCTGTGTGTGTATTCGTGTGTATGCCTGTGTCTGTGTGTATCTTTCTATGTGTGTCTCTCTGTGTGTCTGTGTGCTTGAGTTCTCTGTTTTTGTCTCTATGTCTCAGTCTCTCTCTCTCTGTCCATCTATGTGTTTCTCTGTATGTGTATGTATATGTGTGTTTGTCTGTGTGTGTGTGTGTCTCTGTGTGTCTGTGCATGCATGTCTGTGTATGTAGCAGGTATATGGTAGGTAGAAATAGAGATTTCTCATCATTATTATCATTTAACTTTTATTTATGTGTTTATGTATGTCTGCGTGGCTGTATACCACATGCATAGGGATGTCCACAGTGGCCGGAAGAGGGCATCAGATCACCGGGGACAGGACTGGAATTACAGGTAGTTGTGAGTGTGGGTACTGAGAAACAAACTCGGGTCCTCTGAAGATCAGAAAGCGCTCCTACCCACCGAGCCTTCCCTTTGACCCCCAGTACACACAGCTGGCAACTCTAAAATCTAAAGTCTTGGACTAAGACCCATGAAGTTTCTGCCGTAGCTCAACTCCATCTTTGGCTACTAGAATTCCTTCTTGCTTAGACATGGGCCATTTTCATCTCTCTCGGGTTTTCAGCTGCTTAGCTAGATCCACACCTAATGGGAAAGGCAACATGCTTTCCTCAAAGCCCAACGATTTACTGCACATCTTGCCAAGATGCTCACAGAAACAGCCAAAGGAATATTTGCACAAACACCTTGGCCCTGTGGCCAACCTGCACATTCTGCCGGTTCCTTGCTTTGAACCTGAGCTGGTCACACCCTCTCGGTGGCACCCCCTTGCTTGATGTGGCTAGTGCAATGCAGGTGCCTTCCTAGCAGGCTGTCAGCAGTCAGCAGAGCCACTTCCCTCCCTTGGTCTTGAGGTTTCAAGAATCTCATTTCTCAGAATGCTCTGTCCTCAGGATTTGAATAGTTAAGACACTAGAATTGAAGCCATGTGGCTCTGAAGCCCAAGCAGAGACGCCATGAAAGAGAAAATTCTGAGGAACAGGAAGTAGAGGAATTTGTCTTCTGAAGGGGAAAAGAGGGAAGCTGGAGGATGGAGAAGTGAGGTACAGAAGTTATCCAAAGGCCAGTGATTCTGAGGCCCACATGACATCCTCGCTTCTCACATGCTGCTCCCATTCTTGAGCCATGGGGACATTTTAGCCACTTGCGATCAGAAGACGCCTTAGTCTGTTCCTTCTCCCACTCGCCATCTCTCAAAAGTGTCTTCTCTCGGCCACCAGGATGCAGCACAAGCTCCAAGCATAGTGTTCAGGCACTTTTTGGTACTAGATCAACATGCCTCTTCAGCCTCTCTCAGCAATCCCACTGTCCCTGCGTTCCGTAGTCCCCCCTTCTTCATCTCTTCCTGTGTGTGTATAAATATATATGTATATATACTTATATATCCCTCCCCCTGTATGTTTATGTATCTCTCTCCCCCTTACTCCCTTCCCCTTTGTCCCTGGATGCGTATGTATATCACACGTGCACACACACACACCTTTGCATGCTAGAGTTTGAGCTAGGACATTAAGGACAAGAGACTTGGTCCACAGTTCTTCCCTGCTTGGCTTTGGGGAAGTCCTCAAGGCAGATGAGGCAAGGTGTGTGTCAGCGGCAGAGATGGCATCACCCAAGGGAAGGGAGGTGAGATGCAGACCCCAGAACCCCTTCAGAGCAGCTCCTGGCTGGCCCGAGGCTGTCTCTCTAGACCTTTTTAGCTCTTAAATGTCCCACTCTCTCACATCACCACAGTGAGGGCAAACAGCACTGGAACCATAGCACCTTCTTTGAGCTGTTTCCCAGAATATCCTTCCTACCCAATCCACGAGCAGACCTGCTCTAAAAAGTCACCCGTGGCTCCTCCCACTTCAGGCTAAATCACTCAATGTCCTGAGTTCACTCACAGCCTTCCTCACTGAGAGAGACAGTGGGCTAGGACAGTATATGGCCTAGCAGTAGGGGTGTGTTTGGATGAATCCCTAGTTATAAAAGTGAAAAGTAGGGAGATGCTATTACCTTTGTAGCCTCCATTTGTAGGCCTGGAGGAAAGAACAAAATACCTTTCAGCGCTCTGAAGAGAAGCAGTTAGAATGTTGTACGCAAAGAACCCAGCACAATATTCAGAAAATGGCAAATACTTTACCCACGGCTCTCCTTCCTGCCTTGTGGACCAGAACTGAGCACTGTGCACACTTAGAAATGCTGGGAAATGGCAGGGTTAGGAGCTGGCTGCACAACTCCAGGACAGCCCCGAGCCGAGACCCTCACCACATCTCAAGACTCTCGGTGCATAACAAACAGCAAACCCTGCCCACTTCCAACCACACTCTTAGGAGTGCTGCACAAACCCCAGGCTGCCATAGAAAGGAGCTGGCCATGAACCTAGGAGGTTCTCTGTGGAGTTTTCCACAGTTATCACCACACCGTGTCATTCAATGTTTTAGTTGTTGTGCTTGGGTTTTTAATTCTCCCCCAACCCTCCCCTCTCTCTCTCTCTCTCTCTCTCTCTCTCTCTCTCTCTCTCTCTCTCTCTCTCTCTCTCTCTCTCTCTCTCTCTCTCTCTCTCCCTTTCTCTCTCTTTCTCAATTTCTAGCAGTCAAACTCATTCCAAAGAGAAAAAGATCCTTCTTTTTTCCCCTTTCTATTTTTGTCAACAGTGGTTTGAGTTTCCTTAGAATGGGAGGTTTCTACCGGCACCCTTTGCAGGAAGAAGATGATGTTTACACACTCAGAGCAAGGGGAACTGAGCCTGGCAGCCTTCATGGCCCCCGTAAAGTGAGGATGTAGGTCTAGTTAGCAAGGGTGCCTGTACTGACAGGGCTCAGCTGCTTCCAAAGGTCTCCCCATCTGGGATGGGGCCGGAGACCTTCAGAGCTGGAAGAAGTTGCAGTTGGGTGGCAGGTTGAGAAGTGCAACAAACTTGAGGCAGTTTCACCACCCTCCACCCTCCAGTGACCCCGCTGCACTGCAGTGTGGCCCAGCTCAGCCACCTTGTTAGCCCCGCCTCCTGCCAGCACCCTGTCCTTCATCCTGAGTCAGCCAGTCTTCTTCCCATCCACTCGCCATGGCCGCACTACTGCAAGACGCGTGCTGCTCTTCCATGTAGACGCTATTTTACTCTTTCTTTTTGGGCCCCACGCACGTCTAATGTCACACACACACACCAGGGACAGTGAACACAGCTGACCCAGATATTCCCAGCCCTACTCCCTGTTTTTAAGTCCTGTTAGTGGAACTACCTGGCGTGACTGTCTCTGGGTGGGGAAGTAACCCTTTTCTACCTCGTTCATTGCTGTATCCTAGCATGGAATTAGTGCCCAGCAGGCTTCAGTACACATTTGTTGAATAAATAAGTAAATCTAATATATCCTTTTTATTTATTTATGTTTTTTTGAGACAGGGTTTCATGTCATTCAGGATGGCCTTGAACTTACTACGGAGCCAAGGACAACCTTGAACTCCTAATCCTCCGGGCCTCCCAAGTACTGGGATTACAGGTCTGCACATCGCATCTGATTTTCTCTTCCTTTTATTCTCTTAGTTTAGGCCTCACCCAAGCTCTCTGCAGCAGACATGAGAATGATGCTGCTTTCACAGGCAAAGGAAGAGCCTCAGAGAAGAGAAGTGACCCCGTCCAGCTGCCTAACTCACTGTTCCTTGCTGTGTGACAAAATACAGCACAGTTGCCTAAAACAGGAGCTGCTCTTCCTGCGGGTTGACTGAGCATGCTCGTGAGTTCACCTGGCAGCTCTAGGCCAGCTGGGCACCGCTCTCCAACCTCTCTGTCATCTCAGGCATCTGCACAGTCACAGTGCAGAGCTCCTTAATCAGATTCCTAGAGCAGGGCACATGGTCCACCTCCCATGGCACAGGTGCCTGGGCCACACTACCACCATCATGTTGAAGCAGCCATTCACAGCAGTCACCAAATGCCAGAGCCAGCCTGCCTGTGCCTATGACTCAGTAAGATACTGAAGGGACCGTGACCAGTCAACAAGATCACATGACCTTGGTCTGAAGAACTGGCTCAGCAGCTAAGAGCTGCACTTCCTCAGGACCTGGGTTCGATTCCTACCACCTCTGCAGAGCCTCACAACCATCTGTAACTCCACTTCCAGGCTACCCAATACCCTCCTCCGGTCTCCACAGACACCAGGCACACACATGATGGAAAGTCATACCTACAGGTAAGACATTCAGACATATGAAAATAAAAACTAATGACTATTTTTTAAAGGAGGTCAGATGACCTCAGAAATTATAAGGCCCTTCAACAAGCTGGACTCTTGCTAATAGTGCCTGTTCCCTGGGGATTCAGATAATGGACAGCCTCTTCCAGAACATTCTCCTAATGGCATCCTACAGCAGCTGGGGGAGACACTGGGCAAGTTCTCCCCAAAGACATTTCCACCAACACATTAGTACACAACACAAGTTACAGACCATCATGGTCTGAGGGAGGCACTGGGCGTGTGTGGACAGTGGCCTCACTCATTGTGGAGAGGCAAGTGTACAGGCCACTGGGGACAGGAAGAGCCTAGATCTGAGTGTGACTAGAGCAGGAAATGTGACAGGGTTGGAAGCCTGGGAGCAGAAACATTCGACCTAACTCCCACTTCTTAGAAATGACCTGGGCTGCTTTGTGAAAGGCGAGAAAAGAGCCCAGAACACTGCCTTGGGAACAAGCTAGTTTGGCACAGAGGGACTTGGCAGAGGTTACATAAAGTTTACCCGGCATCCTTTTCACTGCCCTGGCCAAGGCTTTATTCAAGACTCCCTGGGGTGAGCATGACCCTTAGGGTCACAGAGGAGGAAACTGGCTTACAAATGGAGACACTTACCCAGCGCTTACCACAAGAGCCTCAGTAGGGTGGACAGACAGAATGGCCAGCACTATGCCAGGTATGGGAGCAGCAGCCTAGCATAGGGAGGCAGGTGGTCAGGGGACCTGCCCCTGGGGACTTGGGGTGCAGTGTGCTAGGTGGAGGGAGTTTTCTGCTTAAGTTTGGAAAAGGAAAGTAAGATTTTTTGGGTCTGCACTGATTTCAGACACACCTTCCTGCCAGGCATGGCCACCTGAGGTGGCCTTGGCTCCACACCCAGGAGGTGGGACTTTTTATCTGGGCAGGCTTTATCTGTCCTACCCAAAGCCCCAGCCCCTCCCTGTTCTTTCCAGCAGAGCCCCTGAGCTGACTGAACTCTACCCATTCTCAGTTCTCAGACCTCTGCCTCTCCAGATCCCAGGGTCTTCCAGGATTTTATCCCCAAACTG
>CM053760.1:72607374-72626740 GCA_028658305.1 Pachyuromys duprasi
CCCAGAGGCCTGCACAGCTCTTTCCAACTCTCAGGACCAGCACAGCAGGACGGAAGCTTCCAGCCTAGCTCCAGCCTGATTTCTCTCTGTCCCGCAATCAAGGCCTACGTGAGCCAACATTTTTAAAGGAAAATTCACTGGAAATGAAGAGACCTTGTTTTAAAGCCAAAAGATCTGAATTCACATTTTCTTTCTAGCTTCTCTTGAAAAATGTAATGCGGTGGCTCCAGGCTCAAATTGGCAATAGTTGTTCAGCGGCCAACCCTGTAGACTTGGTGCCACCCACTCCCAACACACGCAGTGGAAGCTAAGGTATACAGACCATGAACAACTTATGTGGACTCTCTGTACAAAAGGATTAAAATTGATCCTGGGCAGGACAGACGAGGGTTCGTCAGGCAACTCAACAGGCTAGCTAATCCAGTGTGGCCTCAATGTTGAAATTCTCCTACCTGAGGCCTCTAAATACTGGATTATAGGTATATCTCACTATACCTGAATTAACAGGCAACTAAAAACTTGAATAATTTATTTATCTGTTGTTTAGTTCTTGAATTTCTCATTAATATTTTTAGGCTGTAGATGACCACAAAGGAGAAAACACTACAGGTAAAAGTCTTCACTGTATTTTACTTACAGTTTTATAATATTTGTACTATATATGTGTCCATATATAATACAAAGAGGGGCATGTAAATGCTATCCTATATTGTATGCATTGCTTTTTAGTGGCTAGCATTAAGTATCAATGGAGGAAGAGATGTGCAAAGACAGTAATAATTGGTATCAACAACACCTCCCAAAAAACAGGTATTACAATTAATCTTTCTAGACATCAGTATTTGGTGTTCTCCTGTGCTTCGCATTGATAGGATAGAAGTTCACAGAATTATTATATATTATTTGAATCCTGTTGAAGTTGTGTTTGTTTGGTTTGGTTTGGTTTGGTTTTTTGAAACAAGTTCTTTCTACATGGCCCTGGATGTCCTGGAACTCCTGTAGACCAGGCTAGCCTCAAACTCATAGGGATCCACCTGCCTTTGCCTCTCAAGTGCTAGGATTAAAAGTGTGTGCCATCACTACCTGGCTCTGCTGAGGATTTTTTAAATGGAATCACAAGCATTTCCCCCGTTGTTATTTGTAGTTTCCAAGATGTAACAGTAGCAGCTATCACGTGAGATGTAACAGTAGCAGCTATCACGTGAGATGTAACAGTAGCAGCTATCACGTGAGATGTAACAGTAGCAGCTATCACGTGAGATGTAACAGTAGCAGCTATCACGTGAGATGTGACAGTAGTAGCTATCGCGTGTCTCATGCAGCATAATTGACCCAACTACTCTTCAAGTTCTGAAAATCAAAAATCATTTTCAACATTCACGCCATTGTTGAAGGCACAGAACATTCTATGGTAGAGTGGGCATGTCAACCTTAGGTATCTAGGCCAGAAGCATGCTCTTAGGCCCCAGAACAGGATCTGGGTAGACCAGGAGTGGGAGAGATAAGAGAGCTGCTAAGTGAGGGGACAGAATGAGAGCCCAGAGGAGAAATGAAACAGGACAGATCCCAGCGGGAGGCTGAAGAAAGGCAGGCACCCATCTGGGCCAGGATGTTGGCAACCCATGACACTGATGAGCTCTAGTGAGCTCAGAGATGCTGGGGCTTGAGACACAGTTGCTCCCCAACCCCTTACAGGTCATATGATATGGTGGTTTGAATAAAAATATGGCCCCCATGTGCTTATATATTTGCAGTCATCAGGGAGTGGCACTACTTGATAAGGTTTAGGAGGTGTGGCCTTGCTGGAGGAAGTCTGTCAGTGCAGGTAGAGGTTTCAAAAGCCCACCCCAGGCCCAGTGGCTCTCTGTTGCTCACGATCCAGATGTAGAACTTCAGCTACTTTTCCAGCACCGTATTTTCTGTATACTGCCATGCTCCATGCCACTTATGCTCCCAACCATAACCATCAACGGACTAAGCCTCTGAAACCTTAGGCCAGCCACAGTTAAGTGCTTTCTCTTCTAAGCATTGTCATGGGCATGGAGTCTCTTCACAGCTCTAGAACACTGACTAGGACAGATGTCACACAGGACAACTTTCATTCTTCTAGGTGATAGGCCTGAGGTAGGGAGGCCTGAGCCATTGCAGCCAGAGAGAAGGTGCGGGTCTAAGGAGGTCTTGCTTAAGGGTTAAGACCGAGAAGCCCAGTAACTTCGTCTGAGGTCAGGCTTGTCCCACCTCTTTTCTGAAGGGAAACGGAGGCTGGGAAACAAAGTCACTGCCCTCCAGATTGCCCACACCTGGTCTGCCCAGATCCTACCCAGGGACAGTGAACATAAATCTCACCTAGACTTCCTGGACACTCCCAGATCTCTGATGGGAGCCCCGGCAACTGCCAGAAAGATGTTCTCTGCACCTGGGGCCTGAGACAGAGATGAGCATAAGGTAGAGAGTAGGAAGAGGGCTGCGGCCTAAGCTGGGGTAAAGCCAGGGCAGCGACGGTAAGCTGTGAGGCTGCTGAAGCACTGCACATGCCCAGTACGTCAGGATGGGCTAGGAAGGAGTCAATAAGGCCAGAGGGGGGTTGAGGGGATAGAGTTGATCTGATTTCCCCAGTGAGGGAAACCGAGCCTGGAATTCCCCCGGGGCTGTCTGTGTGGCTGTCTCCAGGGAGGCTGCACCATGTTCACATTCTTATTATACACACCCAGAGACTCACGGTACAGAAAGACAGAGTCCTCTGTCGCCTCACCAGAGTCCTCAGGACATCCAAGTCATGGGCCTCGTTTGCTCCTTTGAGTATTTTAAAATAAATCTGTGACATCAGGGGCCAGTGTGGAGAAGCTCAAAGGAAGAGGTTTTGTCAAGTACTCCTGAGGGCTTGGGCTCCATCCCTAACACTGTCGTGATCAGAACAGTTTCGTACTCATGAATTCAGGCTTCGTATCTATTCGCTGAGACATGTTACCTTTCCATTGCTACAGCCAGTAGAATCACAGCAGGGATTCCTTATCTAATATAATACCTAACCTAAGTTACTGGCTGACCCCCAAGTCCTCCTGACTGACTCCCGTGCTTCCCGGCCACCACTGTGCTCAACAAGACCCAAGTGTCTCTCCCAGGACCCTTTCAACCTTTTCAAACAGCGTCAGCGGGGACGAGGCTTGCGACTGCTTTCCATATACACCTGCTCCCCTTCACCCCTGACAGCAGCGAGTGCGGCACGGTCACGCCAAAGACACTGAAAATGCAATTAGTACTTCCAGTCTAAAGAGCTTCACAGGAAAGCCCAACCTCCCATACACATGCTCAGGACACTTACTCATCCTCTAGCTGGCCAGGCATCATCCTGCACAAAGCCTGTCTCATCAATGTGGCCTCCTCATGGGATTTCTGGTTCTATTCTAGAAGCATGTGGGGTTTTTTTGCTCCTTGTAAAGTAAAAAAAAAAAAAAAAATCACTAAGTAAGGCCATTGCAAGTCAGAAGCTAACTCTAACTAGAAATCTAGATTTTCCATTATATCTCTTGATAATCAAAGTAGGCATTGAAAAAGTTATAAAGATTGTTTAAGCCCAATAGTACCCTTCAAGAGACTAAAAAACCATGTAGCCACTGGCTTACTTCTTGCACACAAAAATTAGTAAACTGGAAATACATGATAAAGAAAGGAGGCGAGGGCCTGTCTTTACAGGTAATCGAGGAGAGGTAGCCTGGCCATCACATGGAATACTGGACACAGATTCCCGTGGCCTCAGTGGCCATTGGCTTATCTCAAGTCCTCAATCCAGCATTAGATGGTGCACAGATCCCAGACGCCTCGCTCTTACCTCTGGCACCCCTTCTCCTCCCCTCACCCCATGACTTTCCTGAGCCCATGAGGGCCCTTTGGAGTCTACACTGTTCCCATTGGGAGTCCATCCAAAGACCTGCCACATCAGGACTACAAAAATCCCTTCCGGGCTTGCTTTGCCAAACCCTGTCCAGGCACGGGCCTGCCACAGTGCGTCCAGTCTCACGTGACTGAAAGCTGGTGTGGTGAGAAGTCTGAGAGCACTTGGAATCATCGTCAGAAACCCACCAAGGGCTGATCAGGTTTCTGAGGCCTGTGTGGGTTTGGTCTCCTCAGCAGAGTTGGATCTTAAAATTCCCTGGCCTGGGAACCTTCTCTCCACGTATAATGCATCCAGACTCCAGCCACTTCCTGTGCCCAGGATAGGGGTCTAACTCTGTAATGATCCTGCCCCTCCCACTTGGCCTCCCCCTCCCACTCACTGTTATTGCCACCAGTAGGGGCTGTCACCAACTGAGCCTGGTGCCCAAGTAGACCTCTGCCAGCGTGGGCTCCCTTCCTGTCTGCTTTCTCTTTCACAGCCGTTCTCTACCTTCCAATCCAAGCATGGGCCCATCCTGCCAGCCCTGGCCCGGGTCCCAGCCCACAGGCTGTTTCAGATGAATTTGTTTTAGACGGGACTTGCCTCTCTCCATCTGGTGACCTTGGCTGCCGTCACTCTCAGACAAGGTGGGACTTCAAAAAAGCTTCTGTGAGAGAGAAGCAGACAGTAGCCATGAGGCATACCATCTGTGGAGGAACCTAAGTGTTCCTTACTGGGCCAAGGCCTGACTTCTGCTTTTCTCCCCTCAGCAGCGTGTGGTGATACACCACGTACAGATGGCAACCCAGCCTCAGAGAGGTCCCCGGCTTTCCGGCTTTCCCAGCAGCACAGAGAGGCATTGCTAAGCCAACTCTGACACAGGTCAGGCTCCCCTTACCCCTGCTATGTGGTGCTGGCTCCCTGGGGAGGGTGACATAATGATTTCTTCAGTGCAGAGCAGGCAACACTTGGGGGCTCACCCAAGATAGATTTGGGTGGCCAGTGACAGACATAAGAACAATAAATCCCCAGGTGTCTTATAAACCTTCCTCTGGACATGCAAAAAACCAAAAAACAAAACAAAACAAAAAAACCCTGCCAAGTGCTGCCTGCCCACGCTCCCCCACTCACCCACCTTTGGAAGGCAGATCAGTCACCCTTAAACTGCCTTCTGAGGCTTCAATTGCACTGGCTGTGTTTTGCATTTATTGTTAAGGTGACCTATTTGTGGGAGAGTGATCCTATCCAGGTATATAATGATCAGACAACTCCCTTTACAAAAAAAAAAAAAAAAAAAAAAAAACACTTTTCAAGGGGAAAACATCAGATTAAAAAAAATGTGGATGTGCTATTTTGTAAATTCGGAAAAGATCACGAGGGCGTGGAGGAGTGACTGAGATTGGGAAATAGCAGGGGAGGGAAGAGGGTTGAAATAGAAGCAGTTGACTTCTAAGAGGGCTGGCTCTTGACAGACCATAATCAGCTGTGTGGCCCCCACCACGGTACCCGGGTTCTCTGTGTCGCGTTGTAAAAACAGGACGACAACAGGATGCTCAGAGTACACCATTCTCCTCCAGGCCTCTAGGTGAGGTGAGGGGTGTGGAGAGGCTTGGGGAAGGGCTGGCAAAGCGCAGAGGATGGCAGAAGAAACCAAACGTGCCAATGTTCTTGGCACGGGTTCGCTGTTTGCTTCTGATATCTATAAAGTGACCCAGCCAATTATAAGGCTCTTTCCTCTACAACTAATCTGTACCCTGCTAGAAGGACAAAACATTCAAGGAATGAGCTTGGGCAAAGAGCAGAGCACAAGGAGAGACCTGGTCCCTGGATAGAGATGGTGGAGGTGATGGTGATAGTGATTAGGGAGGCACTGATGGCTGAGATGATGACAGTGATAGTGGAGATGAGAGTGATCATCCATCTGGCAGACCTGAAGGCTGCTTGACACAGAGATGTGAAGGCCTGAAAGACCCCTGTAGAGCTGCCAGTAAAGGAGGACTTGGAGCCTTTTGTGGACCAACAAAGATGTTTGCAAACCTACATACCTACAAAGTTCCAGATCAAAGCTAAGAGAGGGAAAAACAGAAACTTCAAGTGACAGCTTGCAACTGGACAATGACATACAAAGCATTAACCGTCTAGTCACATCCGCATCGCCCTTTCTGTGCAGTGTGCATAAATTGCAATGTTTCCCCTTCCCGGGGAATATGGCTTCCAACAGAGAGTATACAAGACCCTGGACATGTCTCCAAATGACTGTTTGGAAAAAGTTTTGTAAGAAAGCTCTCTGTCTGTGGAAGTATGGAAGGGGACACAGATGGCTGTCTCTTGGGGGTGTTGTAAAGGGGCCTCACGAATGCTGGGGGATGGCTGTGTTGGAATTTTACTCAGCTCTCTTCTGTTTTGTTATTTGGAAGACATATAATTGCTTGCTTGCTTCCTTCCTTCCTTCTCTTCATGCATATGTAGTTGGGAGAAACTCAAGATGTTCTAAGCCTGTCTCCTCATTTTTCTGCCAAAGAAACTGAGGGCATGGAACTTGCTGACTATGACCCAGCAAGTCACATCCACTCCACGACTTAGACCGGGAAGCCAGATTTGCAGTAGGTGGCCCTCCTCACCCCAGCTCCTGCCATAAGGCTTTTGTCCCCAAGGTGGTGGGGATTTGGGCTTCTCTGACAGGACAGGGAGTTCTCAGCTCTGCTTCCTGAGGACCAGGGCAGAAGTCCGCCTTGGCTGTGCTCCTTCTTAGTCCTTGTCCATACGCTCCTCCACCAGGCCTTCCCCACGCCTTCGTGCCAACCCGTGCTCATGGCACACTCTGACCAAAACACTTCAATTCTTAATCAATAAAATAGATAGGAGCAGAAGCTGCAGCGCTGCAGCGGAGACTAAATGTGAGAACATGTGTCAGAGGAGCTAGAATGTAGCCTGACACTTCCGAGTGCCTGATAAATGGGGCATTGCTCTGTTGTGACGGTCACTCGGTGTGGATTTGGCACTCCGGCTAGCAGTTGTTGTTCTCCTATTGCCTGTCAGGGAGCAATAAAGGGGCTCTTAGATCTTAAAATTGACAGAGGTCACATTCCAAAGGGGAGTGATAATAAGTAGGGAAATAAGCCAGGCCGGTGTGGACAGGAGGCTGAGGCAGGAGAATCAAGAATTCAAGGTCACTTTCCCCTACACAGTGAGTTCAAGGTCAGCCTGGCCATGAGATTCTGTCTCAAAAAAAAAAAAAATTAAGTAGTGAAAAATGTCTTGTGCAAATGGCTAGGTGGGGTGGTTGTGACATTGGGGGCAGGATGGGGCGGAGCAAGTGGGCCTCTCTTCAGAACAAACACCTGTGCTGCACCTGCAGAGGGACCAGAGTGACATGGAGTTGGCGGCAGCAAAGGAAGGTGACTGAGAGGTGACCGAGAGAGAGGAGAGAAGGACAGGACACAAGGGGCTGGCCTGTGGCTGAGCGCCGGTGATGAAGGAAGGGCAGGAGATTAGCACGGAAGTGTCTCACTGAGCAGTTCTCTGAACAACAAGGTGTTTGAAAGCTGGGCAAGAGCAGGATAAAAAAAAAGACTAAGGGACCCACTTCCTGCTTTCAGACAGACAGACAGACAAGTCTGTAGACAGAAAATAGGCCAGTAGTCACCTGGGCCCAGAGGAGAGGACCAACAAGTGTAGGTTCTCCTTCCAGGCTGGTGTGTTCTGGGCAGTTTTTCAGTGTGATAAAGGTCCCTAGAGCTGATGGACTGTGCTCTGAAATACTGACCTACATGAATTTCAGCTCGACTGGGAAAAAAGTGAAGCAGGAGTAACAGCTTTCTCAGATAAATGAAATAAAAATAAAATAAAATAAAAACAACTAAGGGTCCTTGTCCCCAGGTATGGCTTGGCCACCTCCTTCTGTCAGATACCAAGCAGCTGGGCTGCTCGGGTTCTGGATGATGTGGGAAGGCTGTGGCTGCTCGCTGACTCTGCTCTAAACCTTGTTCAGAGCCCTGTGGGTCTCTTCATCAGCTGTGTGGCTTTAGACAAGTGACTTGCCCTCTCTGAGCCTCATCTTCACTACCTGTCATGTGACAATAACAGTCATTCTTGCTGCAGATGAGTTGCTACCTGTTTGTGCCCGGCCTGTGGCACTGTGGTAGGTGATTTGTACCTGGGAATGGTCACTGCCAAGGGCACCTTCTCTCTCTATGATCCATCCATCATGCTAGAGAGACCATACAGAACCCATCACCCAGCTCTGGGGTAATGGGAATCTGGCTAAGAGGCAGCAAGGCTCTTGTCTACCTGGATCCTGAGCAGCAGCTACAGACCTTTGCCCCAGATTCCAGATTTGGATATGCTCACCTTTCAACCTGCTGTGTGTGGGTTGGGGGGGGGGGTGCTGCAATGCTGGGAGCAAGGTGACGTGAGGACAAACCAGCTCTGGCTTTAGGACCCTGTGGCCAGAAGAAACAAGAGGGTGGAATGAAAGCCTCTGAGAAGCTGGGCCTTCCCACTAAGCGACAGCCTCCACCAGATGTCTTCCTGCCTCGAAGGCTATGACCAAACGTCCCACCCACTGGCTATGACAAAGCAGACACCGATCTCACCACCAAAAAAAATGAAAGACTCCTGTGGCCGTGATTTTCAGGGAGGAAGAAGCCTGAGCTGCAAACACAGGCAGTCAGGCCAAGCGGCCTTTGTCTGCTGAAAAAGCTAAATGCAGAGGAGCTAAGAATAGGGACTGTGGAGGCAGACAGATCTGGACTCAAATCCTGACTTTCCCTCTTCCTGGTTTTGAGGCTCTGGGCACGCACCACAACTTGTAAGCTTTGATTTCTGCCTTTGTAATGTGGGGAAATAAAAATCCCTCACCTGACAAAATTGTGCAAAGATTAAATAAAACAGTGTGTTGCCCCAGGCCAACTGTGAAGTTGGCACGCTCCTCCAAGCTGATTCCTGAAAGGACCAGCCTCACTGACTATTTAGGGAGACCTGGTGTTTGTGTCTGTTGTCCGTTCCCCAGATGGTTTTGAACTTGTTTGCTGAACTATCAGGGACACCCTGTTGCCTTCAGAACTCAGTCTAAATGTCTGAGCCCCCACCCGCGTCGCATTTTCCTCCTGACAGTCAGCTGGGAAGGTTTGCAGGACCCTGCAAGCAAGGCAGGCAGTGTCATTTCTACCGTAACAAAAGAGGAGTCTTTGGGAAAGCGGGGTAATCATAGATGTGACCACAGGCTATGAACCTCACGGAGGGACGGAGAGTGGGCACGGGCTTCTAAGTGCAGAGGTGGTGGGTTTTCTATAAAGCACCCTCTCCGTAACCTAGAACACATTTCAGCTCTGCCTCCAATCGTCCTTAATGTGACCTGGTCACCTACTTCCTTTCTGGTCCCGCTGTCTCTTCTACCTAGCATACCCAGCCCCTTCCCTTTTCCACAGGACAAATTATGTGGCTGTTGGGTTTTTGAAGAGGTGACACACAAAATGAGAACTCTGGGAAGGTCCCCAAAAGAGGGTTGTGAAGAGGAAGCTTTCCAGCCCTAATGTGGCTATCCATTTCCTCCTTGGAAGCATGGGAACCCTTCCGTGTGACTTAGGTCAGCCCAGGTGCTCTGAGCTAGTCTTGGTGGCTCCCTCACCTGTGTGCACTTTTATGTTCTTTCTAGACTCTGCTAACACATGCGAATTTCCAGAAGCACAACTCCTGGATGGAGGGTGTGCAGGCTTTTAACGTAGCTCCCACTGGGAATCCCAGCCGCTGAGAAGCTGCGCCGGAGGACAGGGTGAGCCATCAGTCCAGAGACATCCTGGACAACAGGCCGAGTCTTGTCTCAGAATAAATGAGTAAATTACTACTAATTATGATGATGATTGATGGTGATAATGGGTGTTTCTAGACTCAAGAAAATGCTGCCTTTCTCAAAGTTTGTGTTCTGCATGCATACATGAGAACAAACACACACATATACATATATATGTACTTACTCATACCCTCATACACACAGACTCACACACTAATTCACATACACACATGTATGCATACTCACACTCTTATTCCCACACATACAAACTCTCGCATACACGCTCATGCTTGATACACAGGCACAGAGTCTCACTTGCACACGCACATCCTCAGAACTCCCCCACCTAAGGGTTGGTTCCTCTGAGTGTCCTTACCTCTCTTATCCCTTACTACCCTTTATTGCCTGTGCTGAGTTCCCGGAGAACTGGGACCTGCCATGTCCAACCTGCCATGTCATTTTCATTTGTGTCCCTGGCTCTTAAGTCTCAAGTCCCAACTCAAGATAGACTTCCATATCAACATTTCCTGACAGCCCTGAGAGGACAGAGAGCCCTCCTGGGAAGGCTAGTATCATTTCAGCCATGACCTCTAAGCCCCAAGTCACCTTGCCAGTGTGGTAGCTGCTCTGAAGCCCAGGAGGCTCTGTCTTCCCATAAAGAATGGAGACCATGGTGCTTCAGTAGCTACCTGCTTCCTAAGTTCATTTCAGGATGCTTCTTAGGGGTTGGTTCTGGGGTGCATCTAGTCCTTTCCACTGCTGGCACATGAACACTGAAGCAAGCAGGATGCTTATGGAGACTAGTGGCACCAGGGTCTGATCACCTACCATGATGGAGAGGGACACTCCTCAGTGCCTGCTCGCACAGACCCACAGGGACCCCCATAGGTGGCAGGAAAGCAAGGCCCAGGAGTCCTGTTCCTGCCTTCCTCTCTCTCCCATGCATCCAAGGTTAAAGAACACCATCTCTTCCATTGTGGGCTCTCCTCTCCATGTGTGATCTGCTTGCTCCCCACTTTCACTGTTACCTCTTTTCTATCTTCCATGGCTCTCTCACCTCCACTGGAAAGAACTTGGTACAACCACAATTAAATAAGCAAGCCTAGCACAGTTTCCACATTTCATCCCCACCCCTACCCTGTGCTCCGTGTCTGCCGTGCTTGCTGCTCTGTCCCAAGCCCCCAGCACAGGGTCTGCACCCGGACAGCACTCAGGAAATATGGCTGTTGAGCTCTAATCAAAATGCCCTTTAAGAGTTTCAGTTTCTTTATGCTTAAGCATTTTCACACCCGGGTGAAGAAGGAAGCACTGTCACTCTGGGCACTTTTGTCACATAAGGCCAGAGAACTCTGAGGAAGGACAGCTGTCAGATGTAAGGGTCCTATTGTCACCCTGCCTGCCTCTAGTTCCCAGAGTGCTTTTCTAGAATGAGACTCAGGTCACTTATCATAGAAAGGATGCCCAGTGAGTGCCGCGTTCCTTTCCTGTTCCTTTCCTTTCATGTTAGTGGTGAAAACATGCACCATTGAGCCTTAACTGAGCCCCTGCCCCATCTCTGTTTGCCCCAGGGATGGCTTCCCTCATGGTAATGCTGCTGCTGAAAGCACAGAAGGGGAAGTCTAGTCACCACTAAGAACAAAGTGCTGCACCCAGCTTCATCTGGTTGTATGGCTCCAGCCTGGGCTACTGAGCCCAGCTTTATCCAGCAGGACAGGTCTAGCCTGGTCCCCAGCTTAGCTGCTTTTCTATTCCATGTCCCCTCTGGCATTTCTCCTCAGGTAGCAGCAGTGAGGTGAAAGTTGGAGTGTCAGGCCAACCTAGATTTGCCCCCTGCCTCAAGTCTCCAGACAAAATGAAATGGTGTTCCAGACATTGCCCCAATTCAATTCCTGAGGCAGTTCAGCCAGTGAATCACCCCAGACCTCCCCAGGAGGAAAGTTCCCATGAGGCCCTGAAAACTCAGAACTCTGAACAGACAACCTTAGCCAGAGGCAGGAGAGTGAAATGAGGGGGCTGGAGGATGGGAAAACTACCTCCAAGGAATGGGAGGTAACAGGAGGCCAGGGCTTAGAAGAAGAGTGAAAACCTCCAGGACAAGAAAGGGATGGAGGGTGTGCAGGCAGTAGGAACAGTACATGCAAAGGCTCAGAGTCAGAATGGCCCTGAAACTTCTCAGAACCGGGAGAAAGCCAATCTCACCAGAGCTGTGCTCCTCAGAATGCTGAGAGGCACAATGGGCATTCAGCAGGTAGGAGCTGATGCTGAAGACAGAAGATGAGATCAGATCATCAAGAGTCTTGAATGCCCAGCCAAGAGTCTACAGTAAGAGAAAGCAAAGACAGGTCATGGGGATCAACCAGAGCCATTCCTGACAGTCCTGGTCAGTTCCTCACACAGAGCCCAGCATGGCTGAGTGGATGTAACAGCTATCCAAGAGATGCACAGGGGCCCCAGCCTGTGACTGCCTCTGAGTGCTGCTTAACGTGCTCTGTGTGGGTAAATTCCGGAAGCACCTCTTTCAAATTTTTAAGGCAAATATGAAGGCAAATGTATTAAGGCAATATTGAAAGGAAATATATAACTGTAAAACTGAAGAATTTGTGGGCAACTTGTGAGCTGAGAAAGGAAGTGGCTGAGGGAATAGCATCTCTTTCTCACATGTACAGAGAGGAAGGGTCAAACTGCATGAATCTGTGCCAAAGATAAACAAGATGTCATATGTATTATTTTTTCAACTTTACACAGCGGCTTGGGAATACTCAGTATAAAACAAACACATTATAAAACAAACACATTCTTACCTGTCTATTCAGACACAATCACCAGGCACATTGAGCCCCAAGATTAGCATCAAGGTGGGGAAACCACATGAGAGTGTATACATGCACACACTCCGTGCTGTACACACATCTTTCTTTATATGGGCAATGGGAAAGGATGGATGGATGGATGGATGGATGGATGGATGGATGGATGGATGGATGGATGGGTGGGTAAACAGATGGGTGGGTAGATGGATGGGTGGGTGGGTGGTGAGTGGGTGGATGGATGGATGAATGGATGGGGGTGGATAAATGGATGGGTGGTGGATGGATGGGTGGGGGGATGGATAATGAATGGATAGATGGATGGATAAACGAATGAATGGATGGATGATAGATGGGTGGATGAATGAATGGATGAATGGATAGATGATGGATGAGTGGGTGGGTGGAGGGATGAATAGATGGATGAGAGGGTAGATGGATGACACCACCCTCTCAGATGGATGACAGATGGATGAATTCTGAGATTCAGTTGACTAGACCAGTTGAAGTCTAATCAAGGAATGGGCATTAAGAGCAAGTCAAAGGAACTTGAACTTTGTATACTAGTCAGCTTTCTGCACTGTGACAAAATACCTAAGGAAGACAAGAAAATAAAGTTTGTTTGGGCTTGTAGCTCCAGAGGTTCAATCTGCAGTCTCTTGGCCACTTGGCTTTGGGCTTGTGGCAGCGGAGTACATCATGGCAGGGAGTGCATGACAGAGAGGTCTGTTCATTTCATGGCAGCCAGGAAGCAAAAGGAGAGACATGAAGGGATCGAGGCCCCAGCACCTTCTTCAAGCCTTCGTGAGGCTTATTCTAATGACCTGACTTCCTCTCCATTGGCCCTGCCCTCTAAAATTTCCCCCACCTCTAGTAATGCTACAAGCTGGAGGCCAAACCTTTGCCACAGGCCTTTGATAGCCCCCTTTTCAAACTGTAGCAGTGAGTTTGAACTTAGGAGCTGCTAGATATCAGGGGAGCGACATCACTTGGACAGTTTCTCTCATTCCTAGGGCTATTCTTGGTGTCCTATGATGTCACACAGGTCAGGCCTGTTACAGGGTGCAGAGTTGCTGTGATTTACTGATCTATCAGCCTCTTCGTGGTGAAGGTTCATGTTGCCTCCATGTTCTTGCCGTTCATAAGCTGCCAACACAAATATCATTGTCCCTGCAGCTGTGGTCACATTGCCTCAGGCTGGGGAACAAGTAAAAGAATTTGGTTAAATCTGAAGTGATGGAAAGAGACAGTCAATAGAAAATGGAAATTTCAAAAGAAATTAAGAAAAGGAGATTATAGAGTGTGTCTACAGATGTGTCCTACCTATATACACCCAGAGAGACAGGGGATCTCCTCAAATCAAATATCACAGCTGTCCCTCCTGGGTGTGGGGGCTAGGCTGTATGGCAGCTCAGACAGTTGATACTGCCTGGATGCAGCTGGGGTATGGGCTTACTGCAATGAGCAGATAAGCACCTTGGCAGGTTAAAAGTTTAAGAGAATGTCTGTTGTTATTAATATTTATCATAGATTTATCTTTTAGTTAACAGCAGTTATTCCTAAACCAGCTGTATACCCAAATCACCACACAAAGACTAGGATTTACTTAATTAACCTAGAGCACAATGCTGGGCAATAGTTACTCCATCCTAAACCTCTAAGCCCACATAGTTTCCTCCCATTCAGATTTTCCACATCATACTTGCTTTTAGTCACATCCTAGATCCAGTTTCATCTCTCCTGGTGGTTCCAAGTCCCCTCCTCCCAATCTCTCCTCTTGTGCTTCCTCCTCCTCTCCTCCAGACCAGGGTGTCCCACCCTATTCTCTCCATTGCTCAGCACTGGCTGGATGTTTAATTGACAATACAGAGAACAAATGGTGGCATGTTTACACAGACTTGAGACAGGTGAATAAGCATCACAATGCAATGTCCAGATTGAAACCAGATAGTGGGGTAGAAAAATCAGCATTTGAATGAACAAGGGTAAATTGTATACATTCCACAAGAACATTATACTAACAAATGTCCTTTGCATTAGCCACTGTGATGACAATGAGGGTTCTTCTGGGTGAAAGGAGCCACTGGAAGCTGGCCTAAAATTAGATGATATGATCCTTTGGGTGATCATTCTACTCATGGGCATGAGGTGGGATGGAATTAGCACATGCTCACCCTGCCTTCAGAATGCTCACAGATAACTCTGAGAAGCCTCATGTTTAATGGAAAAGTAATGAAGTGGGTCCCAGGAAGACTCACAAGGAAGGAATCCTAGTGGGCAGCCTTGCAACCCTGGAACCCAGATGTCATCAACATCCTCAGCACACCCCAAAAAATGACTGCTGGAGAAAACAGGAGTGAGGGAGATTCCTAATTCCATTGCAAGCTGTTTCACTCAGATTTGAAGACTCTTTCAAAAATTAGCTTGAATACCAGGCTGATGCCAAAATGCCTGCAGCCAGCTGTCAAGAAAATGCAGTAAAAATTATTATCAGAAGTAGAGAGTTTTTTTAAAAGTCTATCCTTATTGCTGCCCCTCCAAAGTTAATTAAGTGTGGTGCTAAGACCCACATTGTTTGAGCTCTTCATGTAATGAAAAACTCCTCCAGAAATGATACCCAAAGTCTTGGCTTGCAGGGACAAGAGGCTGAGGCCGCTGGGCCAGCAGAGGGTGCTGGGGAAGCCCGGCCCCTGCTCCAGCATAGCCGCTGTGGTCAGAGGCGCATCTGTATTCAGACTGCAGAGCAGCTCCAGGCCAGAGCACGAGAGGGGCGGAATCCATGTCCCTCGGTGATCTGCTTGCTTCTGAGAGGATTCCACTGTCATTTAGGTTTGCACTGTTTCAGTCCTCAGGAGAGCCTGCTGGCTGCTCTCACAAAAACCAGAAGAGGCTTGTGGAAAGGGGCTAGCCATGAAATAAGGACTGACCTTGTTTCTTGTCAACTGGAAACGTTAGACTGTCACCACCGAAGGGGATTTGTGGGGGTGATCTGGTCTAGGTATTGTGTATACAACTATTGATCGAGTGGTATTTGTAGGAGGAAAATGAGGAGGAAAGGAGGGAAGGATGGAGGAAGGGAGGGAAGAATGAAAACGAAGAGGGAAAATTGGAGGGAGGAAAAAAAATCACTGAAATGCCTGAGAAGGTGAGAGAATGGGAGAGAAAGCACTTCTAGCCACATCACGGGCTGTTATACAGCCCTGAGAATGGAGTGAGCTATATACCAGCTCACTTGGGAGTGGAAATGTGTACACTGCTAAATACAAACCAGTAAGACTTAGACGTGGCTATTGAACACTGAACAAGGATTCAGGTGACATCACGGAGACAGCAGGTGACAAAGGCAAACTAAGTGTCGCCCTCTGCCTGCTTTTATATGGGAGATGAGAACTCTGAAGTCACGGGGTCTGAGGGGAGAGTCAAGATGGTTCTGTAGCATAGTCCATGCATTCTTTTTCACATGGTCCTATGTGGTTGCTTCTACGCTACAGTGGCAAAGTCGTTGGTTCAGCAGATAGCTTACCCTGCAGTGTTCAAGAAAACAATACAGGCTGCCTGGTTCTTTCTCTAAAAGAGTTGGCAGCCCCCAGTTTACAGTGATCCCCACAGTTAGAGTAAATTTACTGCTTTTCTTTATCTGCTCATTAAATGTATCATTTAATCAACAGACGGCAATGCCTACCAGTGGGGCCAGTGGGGTCAGGCACCAGAAGGCAGCAAATGAATGCAGTCTTGTCCTAACCCCACCCTTCCATTTGCTTTTTTCTTTATGATAAGATAGCCCTACATCCTGGTACCCTTTGCGATCCCGCCATGTGCCTTGACCATCTTGGTCTTTCCTGAGGAAGGGTCCCTAGAAAAGTCTCCATGCCTCCTGCTTTCTCAACAGATGATGAGGGTCTAGAAAGACTTGCCTTGGAATAGGCCACACTGTTGGTCTAATGCTGAAGTTCTAAACACTCAATCTGTGCATTTTCAGCTCCTGCCACCCCAGAGAGGGTAGCCAATAGTCTTTGACCTTAAGCCATCAATGGGAACAGACACCAGCCATGGAGAAGGACATGACAGCCTGTGTGTATGACCCTTTGCATACAAAACTAAAGATACCTCAAGACACATTCACCAGTGCCTCCATCTCCATGAGGAACCTAGAAGGTAGATACATACTACAGACTTGGGAGGAGTCCAGCTTGGAAGACCAGCTGAGGACTGGAGTGTGAGCTTTCAAGGCCCTGTCTTTATTCTTACTCATGTCCTGTACTTCACAAGGAACAGCTTGATCTATTCCTATAACAGCTTTGGGCCAGTCACTAGGCCTTTCCCAGCTTTCCTTTGGCTTGGTTGGAAGACTGAAGCCTGGTGGTCAGCACTAGGAGAGAAGTGTTCAAGGCCAAGGGGTGAGTGTAGAAGCTACGGGGCCCCAAAATGGAGTCCAATGGCACAATTCGTTCCTGTTGCTTTGACTCTACTGTATTGAAAGCCACCATCAGTGTGATCCTCACCGCCCTCATCCTCATCACTGTTGCTGGAAACGTGGTCGTCTGCCTGGCTGTCAGCTTGAACCGTCGGCTCCGCAGCCTGACCAATTGCTTCATTGTGTCCTTAGCAGCCACTGACCTGCTCCTTGGCCTCCTGGTGCTGCCCTTCTCTGCCATTTACCAGCTATCTTTCACGTGGAGCTTCGGCCAGGTCTTCTGCAACATCTACACCAGCCTGGATGTGATGCTCTGTACTGCCTCCATCCTCAACCTCTTCATGATCAGCTTGGACCGCTACTGCGCTGTCACGGACCCGCTGCGGTACCCCGTGCTGGTCACCCCAGTGCGCGTTGCCGTTTCTTTGGTCTTCATTTGGGTCATTTCCATCACCCTATCTTTCCTGTCTATTCACCTGGGTTGGAACAGCAGAAACGGGACCACAGGGGGCAATGACACCTTCAAGTGCAAAGTGCAGGTCAACGCAGTGTATGGGCTGGTAGATGGGCTGGTCACTTTCTACCTGCCTCTTCTTATCATGTGCGTCACCTACTACAGAATCTTTAAGATTGCCAGGGAGCAGGCCAAAAGGATCAATCTCACCAACTCCTGGAAGGCAGCCACCATCCGAGAGCACAAAGCCACCGTGACACTAGCCGCAGTCATGGGAGCCTTCATCACCTGCTGGTTTCCCTACTTCACCACATTCGTCTATCGTGGGCTGAGAGGGGATGATGCCATCAACGAGGTAGTCGAAGGCATCGTTCTGTGGCTGGGTTATGCTAATTCCGCCCTGAACCCCATCCTGTACGCTGCCCTCAACAGAGACTTCCGCACAGCATACCAGCAGCTCTTCCACTGCAAGCTTGCCAGCCACGACACCCACAAAACTTCCCTGAGGCTGAACAACTCCCTGCTGTCCAGGAGCCAAAGTCAAGACGGCAGATGGCAGGAGGAGAAGCCGCTGAAGCTCCAGGTGTGGGGCCGGACAGAAATCACAGACCCCCAGGGAATCCCACACAGGTAACCGTCTGTCTGGGCTGGAGGTGCTGGGAAACATCCCTCCCTCTGCGTGCGTGGTGCTGGGACCAACCTGTGAGCATCTTACAGAAATCACCCCTCACTCTCCCGGTGGCTCTCTTAGGTAAAATATTTACCTGCATTTTTTAAAGGCCACATTAAAGGTAACTGAGATCTTATCAAGGTCCGCTGAGCTGGGACCTGGATAAATGCTGCTTACTCCTGAGCTCAGAGGTCCTTCCTTCTTACCAAGTTGCCTTTCTGCTTAGGTGGCCCAAGTATAAGACTCCAGTTCTGCCACCTAGGAGTTTTGAGTGGTTAGTTATACCCTCCGGGGAGCACTCGGAAGCCATGTGCAGATCACTTCTTCCTTGAGGAACGTTTAAATTAGTAAGAAATAAAAATGACAGAGGTGGGAAGATGGGGCCTCAGTAGAACCGAAAGTGTGGATCTTCTGTGCAGAGCTTGGGGAAAGGCAGACACAAGGACTTAGGGGTCCGCGGCCTTCAAATACTTCGGCTTTGGAAAGGAGACTGTGGTTAGCAGATCTGAGCCTGGACAGAAGGCTGTGAGGACCCCTTTGATGTAGTCTGTAGATGGTTAAGGGAGCTGCATTGATCCATAGGTGGGGAAGAGGGAAAAACAGAATCTTGTAGGCTATTTAAAAAACAAAACAACAACAAAGCCTGCAGGACACTGGGGAGGCAAAGAGCCGTCGTTGGGGAAGCAGGGCACAATGGCAAGGGCAGCAACAGCAAGCTTTCGCTCCGAGAGGTGTTCAAGCCAGGAAGAGAAACAGAATGAAAAGCAGGTTTCAATAAACTCACTGGGGAAAGCCACTGCAGGGTGCTGAGGGGCCTATAGCCCTGTCGGGCCTGCAAGGCACTGGGGAGGCTCGCTGTGTGCAGAGTCAGCACCTGCTTGAGCACGAACAGGGGCTTGGAAAGCACTGAACACGGGAGCTGCTCCATTAATGTGGCTTTTCTTTCTCATCCCACAGACCATGCCTTAGCCCCATCCCCACCCCATACACACACACACACACACACACACACACACACACACACACAGTGCTAGTCAGTAGAGTGGACTCATTCAATCACTTGTCATTCTTTCATTTGTAAGCCCTTGTGGTAGGCTCTGGGTTCTGGGGGGCAGCTGTGAGGGCAGAATGACTCATTAGAGTCCTGGGCTTCATCCCTTCTGTCCTCATGGGCGCCACCCCCTCCCAGGTGTGTAGGGTCCTCCCCGAGATGCCACACCCCTCTCCCTCTGGAAAACAACCTTACTGTTCCTCAACCATGGCTACAGTGCCATCCCTGTCTTCCCAGCCTCTGAGCCCTCTCCCAAACCCATCCTCCCAGCCAGCCCAGGGTACCCCCACACCCAGAGACTGCCT
>CM053760.1:72626840-72675591 GCA_028658305.1 Pachyuromys duprasi
GGGCAGCCACAAAGCTGATTGAGTTTATTATGGAAAAAAGAGTAAAAGCATAGAGTTATAGAGTTATGGGAGAGAATGGGCGCTGTTTGGTTAGGGGGCGTGTATTGCTTGGTATAGACCTTCCCTGTGAGCTCCTTAGCTCCTTAGCAGCCTGTTAACCTTAGTCCTTAAGAAACAGTCACTTGGGGGCTGGAGAGAAGCCTCAGAGGTTAGCAGCACTGGCTGTTCTTCCAGAGGTCCTGAGTTCAATTCCCAGCAACCACATGGTGGCTCACAACCATCTATAATGAGATCTGGTGTCCTCTTCTGGTATGCTGTTGTACATGCAGAGAGAACATCATGTGTACATAATAAACAAATAAATCATAAAAAATACGGATCTATTTAAAAAAAAAAAAAGAAACAGTCACTCACTGCCCACTTGGCAGAAATGGCTAGGTTATGCTGGAATCCCTTCATTTGCCATCTGCAGAGGCCAAAAGAAGACATCAGATCCCCTGGAACACGAGTTATATAGACTCTAGAGAGTTATAGTCGGCTGTGAGCCACCTGACATGGATGTTGCAACCAAGGCTCAAAAGAGTCTGGCAGGGTTTTCCCCCAAGTAACAAGCTAGGATGTTCCTAGAAGCTCCAGGACTGAGTGTTCTCTGGGTCCCGGGCACCGGGCAGGGTCTGAATGTGCACAGCATCTTCTGGTCCTCAGAGTCAGCCTGGGTACTAGCAGAGAGGTGCTGCTTGCCCAGCTCAGTCATAGCAGCTGTAGTGTAGAACCAGGGCTTAGATCCTAGAGTGCACAACTATGGTCTGTCTTCAGCTTCTGGGAACAGTGGGCAGATGTGCTTGGCCAAGAAGGGAGGGTCCAGGAAACCCACACACATCTTCAGAATTGCAGAAGGCTGAGAGCAGCCAGTAATTGATTTTCTCTCTGAGCTTCCTGGACAGTGTAGCCTGTGCAAACCTCAGTAAGGACAGTTCCCAGCTTCCCTTCTCTGAGGGCAAAAACAGAACTCACCCAAAGCCTTTAACTCCATCAAGAATCGTGAAGGTAGCTGACCCAGACCCTCCTGGGTGCAGAGGGGCAGGGCACAGCCAGATAAGATGGAGATCTCAGGGGAGAAATTAGCCAAGCCAAGCTTGAGGCTCTGTCTGCCTCTCCCCAGCCCCATTGTGGGAGGCACCTCGCCTGTCCCCGAGTCCATCGCTATAAGTGAGCTTTCTACCAAAACTTTGTTAGTTGCCTGTGCTCTCAGCACATAGCTGTGAGCAGAGCACTGGCCCTGGTCTCAAAGGGCAGCAGAGCTCACAGCATGGCCATCCACCAGCAGCTGCCCAGAGACATCTGACCACCACCATTTCAGACGCGGTAGAACTAAGACTCTAATCCATTCCTGTCTATCCTCCAAGCCTGGCCTCTTCCATCAACAAATGACTTGACTCTGCCTTTGACAGACAACTCAGATTCAGTCCTCTAGATACCAAATGGGGAAGCCAAGGCATGAGAGGGCTGTGACCCATCTATACTGCAGAGCAGGCTGGAAGTTTGGACCCTTTGGGCCATATTCCTGCATTCATTTGCTCCCGTAATCTGTGGAGAAAAGATTCACAGGCACCTGGCCTATCAACACTCCTGAGTGTGCACGTCCTCATTCCTGCAGAGACCCTTTGTTTCTGCCCCTGGCTTGACAAAGGCGCCTGGAGGGCTGGAGTCCTAGCTGGGCACCTCCTCCTTCACCTTCCAAACCTCCTCTTGCCAAGGAGCCAGAGTTGCCTCCAGCCCCTGAGTCTGCCTTCCTTTCTTCTAAAGCCACACAGGCCTTTTCTAAAAGTGACTTGATTGTGGTCCAACCCTTCTGTTGCTTTTGGAATGAAAGTCAGTCTACCCAGCCACCAAGGCTCTGAATGCCTGGAGCCTACAATCGCACTAATCTCTCTTGCACACAGTTGACACCTCCCAGGCTACAACATGACCTACCTCCAACTTGTGTTACATTTGTTCCACCATACCAGGCCCTGCCCATGTCATTCACTGCTGGGCCCCTGACAGCCAGCGCTGTGCCTGCCATGCTGGTGAATGAGGTCTCTGAGAACTCTAAGAAGCAATTAACATCACCCCACTATAAACGTCAGAACACCAAGCCTCCAAGAGGGAAGTTTGGGAGCCTAAAAAAAGCTCAGAGAGAGAGCTTCTTCCCTTTTCCTATACATTGAGTCACAGTGCCCTCCTGGGAGCCTTGGTCCCAGCAGCACCCAAGGCCTTCCTGGAAGTGTCCCCTGACCTGCCCATGGATGGGCCTGGAAGAGTGAAGGAACATGACAGTAGCATAAAAAGTGTCTCTAGGCAGGACAGCCATCCATAGACTCTTCACCACAGAATGAGTTGGAGGAGTGGGGGAAGGGCAGGGGATTGTAGAAGAGGGGGAAGGGAATGTGGAAGGGGTACAGGAATGTGGGGGAGGGTGCTTTGCTTAAATTAACTGTTTCAAGTTTATTCTCTGGAGATGAGGCTTCAATATCCACGGACATGCCAGAGCTTCATGTCCAACAGACATACCTTCCCAGAGAAGTTGTTTTACTAAGAATGAAGTTTTCTTCATAGGCCCAAACTTGTTGGCTGGTTCAGGAGCCCAAATGTGTTTATTTCCATCATCTGACCCTCTGCACAGCCTGGATTTTTTTTTTTTTTTTGGCACATTGGTTTCAGCATTTAACAGCTCCCTCCCAAACACTAAAGGACAGTGGCTGCTCTCCCTCCCCCTGACTCGGGGATCATGCTGGCTGCCTTGTATAGGACAGGTCGCCCTCTTTGCCCTGATGCCCTGATGCCGGCTGCCTGGAGGTTGGATAGACCCAGTATGAGTTATGGCTCCTCTACTTATGGGTTGGTGGTGCTTGACCGACTGTCTAAGGCGGCAACTCTGACTGCCTTTGAGACTAGAGGTGCCATATGCCAGGGATGTGAACAATGTGCTTCTTTACTTTGTCATCCTTCTCTTCCTCTTCCTGTCTATATTTCATCTCCTTCCTTCACCATTTTCTCCTGGTCATTTGAGATACTATCAATGCACCTTAAAGCACATACACCAGCAGTTTCTAGAACTTTCACACAGTTAATTTGGGAGAGTTTAAATCCCCTCCCCCAAGAGAGCCCTGTTTCCTTTTGTTGTCACCTCCCAATTCCAACTCATTCCTGCAGCCTCTGACTCAAGGGAAGTCCTCTGTCTCTGTAGGGTTGCTGCTCCTGGACATTTTGTGTTTGATTCCTTTCATTTAACATGATGCTTTCGAAAATCCATTTTTATTTTGTCTGGTCTTCTTTTATCTATTCTTTCTGTCTTTGTTCTTCTACCCTTCTTTCCTTCCTTCCAAGGCCCATTCCTCCTTCTCCAGGGACACAGGAAGTACTATGGGCTTTAGGGCACAGAAAGTCCTACACAGGCCAAAAAGATCTAGTGTAAGGAAGTGTCTGGGACCACTGGCTAGCCCAGATCCTACCCTCTTCTTCCTCCCTCCCAGGTGAGCCCCAAATGCATAGCTACTGCAAAGCCGCTCCATGAGAAGACAGCCATAGTCACAGCCAGCCATGGCTTCATATTCCTTCTCTGCAGAGAGCACAGGCTATGAGCAAGAGAACAGAAAGAGCAATGGCCCCCGAAGGGTCACTCACTGGAAATAGTGCACCTGGGAATGGTGCTAGATGGACATTGAACCCCCAGTTCAATGTCTTCCCGGACTGTGCCCCTTCCCTGGTTTCTCTCCAGGGCAGGTCAGCAGGTACTGACTTCCCGGAGCCTGGGAGGAGAGGAAATTGCCACCACACTGTCACCTTTTCACCTTTAAAAAAAGACTTCACCCAGTTGAGCAAACAAGGAAAAAACCCCAAAAGGCCCTTTCCCTGTGGGACCAGCTTCCAGGACAGTGCAGCTTGGCAGCAGAGGGAAAGCCCTCCCCCCCAGACCTGATGCCCTGAGCAGAGACCAGCTAGTGTGCTCTGTTGAGGAAAGGTTGCCTACCTTCTGGGCCTCACAGGAGATATCCCAGCAGGAAACAGATAGGAATGGTTTTTTCCTTTAGAGTGTCAGCCAAGGTCCATACCTAAACTTAAAACAGAAAAGGAAAAGCTTGTATTGCCCTTGTCTTTGAGGTACTGTGTCTGTGCTGAGATGCAGATACTTAGCACTGTGCTAGAATTGCCTGCGTGGTTCAGCATGGTGTCTCCTGCACAAGGAATGACAGGCTATGCCATACAGTTGAGGGGCATGCAAGGCCCGGGCAGCTCCAAGTGTGTGAGCACACACTGTGACATCTGCACAATGGCCTATCTCCTAACAATGTACCAATTGCTAAATAACACAGTGCTCAGTCTGCCACCAGAGCTCAAAGGCAACCGTGAACAAAGAACAAATGCATGAAGGTGACTGTGTCCCACTCAAGTATTTTTCATAAACGCTAAAATGTCAGTTGCATAACACTGTCATGGGTCATGGAGTGCTACTTTACATTTTTATAGCCTTTTTATTTGAACAGGCAGTAGGTAAGGCAGGACCCATGGACTCTAATGTCCCAAGGCTGGTGTAAGGGTTAGACAGGAATACCAATTCGCAGCTACATGCTCTGTGACTTCAGGCGTATGCTTGCCCTTTCTGAGCTCCAGTTTGCCCATCTGAAGAAAAAAAAAATGAGGATTAAAGCCACCTCCCTAAAATCATCAGGATGAGAATTTTAGCACCAGTTCAGCTTCTTTACTGAAGCTGTGCACACGCCTGGAAGGTGGAGGAATTTATTTTCCAGTGGCCTCTTGGCATAGGAGACCCTGAAAGGTCTGGGGCTCAGTGGATTTCTCAGGGCACTGCTGGGTTGCTCAAGTTGGCTCCTGAGCCTTGTGTCCCTCATCTGAAAGCTGGGAGCTTGGATGAATCACAGGGGACCCTTCCAACAATAACCACATATAAGTGCTTAGCAAGGAAGAGAAATTATGCCTACAGCCCCAACTGTGTCGTGTCGAGAATCTCTGGCAGTGCCAACGAGGAACGTGGTCTTCATAGAAATGAATCACTTAAAGTGTAGAGGCAAATACAACAAAATCTGTCCTCATCGTGATTAGCTACAAGTGCCTGAGCGGGGCCAGGTGAGGGCACTGGCTCTTCAGCAAGCTCCCCAGCTACAGGTGCCTGAGCGGGGCCAGGTGAGGACACCAGCTACGCATGAGCTCCCCAGCTTCAGGGACAGGCAGTCTGGCTTCCTGGTGCCTCTGCCTTTTCGGTAGCAGTGTTTGCTGGCCATGACCCTGAGACCCCTGGTCATGCCCAGCAGTGAGCCCCAGGGGTCTTTGCTTTGGGGTGATACTGGTGTTTATGTAACACAGAAGCTGTTGACAGCAGAGTGTTGGGAGCCTGGATGGGATAGCACAGCAGGGCATCTACATCGGAGACTCCCCTGACTGGGAGGACCAGAGATAAGAGTGGCTGAGGGCTTGTACCAAGTGCTGAGGAAGAGCACTTATTGCCACACGACTATCAGTGGGACTTCTTGTCGTGTATGTGACCCGTGCTAAAGCTGCAGGGCACAGAGTAAATTGCATCACAGCCCATGTGAGACTCAGTCTTGTGTCGGAGGACTACCACAGGTAGTCACCACCCACTGACTGGCATCCAAGATAGGTAACAGGGAAGCTCCAGCTGTATCGCTCTCAATTCATCCCAGACAGAAAGGGCAAAAACAAGCCAAGAGACAGGTCCACCCAGCTCCAGCCAGGTCCCGCCATGTACAACCAGGTCCAGCCAGGTCCAGCTAGGTAAGCTGATGGGCTTACTGGGGTCACATGAGCATGAGCATCCCTGAAAAGCCTACCCCAGCTTGAGTAGCATCTCTGGGGTGATGCTAACCGCTGCAGCTCCCTGCACAACTTGCAAGCAGCTGCACCACCCAAGGGCTTCCTTCTCCAAAGCAGTTGCTTCCTTTTGTATAAGCTTGGGAAAGAAGTGAGTTCCTTGTAAGCCTTATGACCTCCTCAGCCCCGCCCCTTTCCCCTCTTGGCAGAAATGTTTATTTTTGTTCAAATAGAATCCACAACCGAAAGTCATAGGGAATCCTCATTCTTACTGCTACAACTCCTGTCTACACCCAGGTGCACACAGGATGAGCGTTTTGCGCTCTGCCCTCTTCATCTCTCCCTGTGAGGACTGGCCTTTAAGAAGCCTTGACCCTCCCCTCTCTTCCTCTCCCCCCTTCCCGGAGGTGATGAAGCTTGCTCTGATTCATCAAGTCTTTGATTCATCCAGTTTCGCTTTTGTGAGCTCACTCCCAGTCCCTCTGAAGCTGGCCATCCCCAGCACCCCGTGGAAGCTGCCTCCCAAGGGGCAGCCAGCTGACCTGAGCGTTACTTCCTCTCTCTAAAACTGCCTCTGTCTGAGAAGTGGGCCAACTGTGTTAGCACCCTGCTCTGGTACAGGGAAAGGACCATCAGTGCATGCCTGGTGCCTGGGTGTTCCCTGGGCTAAGAGTCTTCCTCTTGTTCCACACAGGGAGCAGACAGACCACGATTTCACAGATGAAGGAAAACCTTAAGTTCCCAGTGTCAGACACATCTGTCACTTCCGTGTGAGACCCGGTGGTTGTGGACACTGAAGGCAGTCACTACAGGACTCGCCCACCTCCAGCCTCCGGGGTAAGTTCCTCAGGCTGTCTGAGCCCCTCTAGACCCGTTCTGCTGCATTTCTGTGCCAGCACAATGGAAGGTCTGGCCTGGATCACAGCTGGCCAGCTGCTAAGCTTTTCTGGGCACTGTCAGGAATCAGGCCTTGACTGGTGTGTTGCCTCCTAACTGTCTGCTGTTGTAAGCAACTCCATGATGAATGTCCTTGAATGGAGAACACCGAGATTTCTTTCAGACTTTTCCTAGAAACTCAGTTCTGGGCCAGAGAGAAGGGATGTTTTAGGCCTTTTGTTCTGCTTTCCTTGTCTTCAGGACAGGCTCTGTGGGCCTCCTAATTGCTAGGAAGGTATCACTTCCTCAAAACCATATCAGCAGTAGGGTCCTCAAAGTGTCATGTGATCAGCCAACCAGAGCAGAGGATAAAGACCAAAAAGGAAGAAAGACCTCTGGCCTATAAGATGGCAGCAGGGGAAGGAGGAAGAGTCTCTGAGGAAGCCATGTGGAGGAAAATTCCTGTCCTAACTGCAAGGCTGAACCCATGGAGACACCGGTCTCAGAACAAAGAGACTAGCATGGACATGCAGGAGATGAGCCCACACATTCTCTTTGGTTGGTGTTTCAGACTCTGTGGGACCCCATGGCCCAGGTTAGTTTACTCTGTAAGTCTTCTTGTGGTGACCCCTCAGGCTCCCTCAATCCTTTCTCCTACTCTTCCATTAGAATACTCTTAGCTTAGTCTGGGAAACAGGGATGCAATCTAGTGGCCAGCTCAGGGAAAACAAGCCCAGAAACATTAAGGCGGCAGTGATTCTGAGAGAGCTCAGAGACAGCTGGCCAAGGCGGTAATAACTGAGCAACCTTGAAACCGGAGGAGAAATTGTTATCAAAGGAAAAATAAATGGCTGGGAACATGCTCTGTGGTGGGGCTCTAACCTAGCATGTGTGGGGCCTTGGTTCCAGCCCCTAGACCATGAAGAAATGAAGGAGAAGGAATGAAGGGCTGTCAAGTGTCCGGAACAACATATCCATGGTTACAGACACAAGAAGAGCAGCCCGTGGTTCTGTCTGGCCGTCTGGCCTGCAGGCAGCAGGGGACAATGGAAGGGGCCCCAGGTGCTCATGTCCTGGGATGTTATTACTATTATCACAGAGGAGAGCCTGGGGTGTGGAGACGATATGAGGGAGGCATCTCATGAAGGAACATCGGTGCTGGGCACTGACCCCTGGTGGCTGAATGTATCCTAACACCTTCAGAGCAAAGAATTCAAATAGCACGCATTTGCGAATATTCTTCCTCTGGCCACTGCTAAGTACTGGTAGCAGAAATTCAGCGAAGAAAGATGGATGGTGGCGGTAACTGACTCACAGAGCTGTGAAGTCTAGTTTGAGGGTGGCTAGAACCGAGGCTGAAGGGCATCAGGAATTAGCCTTCTGTCAGCTCTCAGCTTCTCGCTGCCAGCAGGCTTCATTCTCACCTTTTCCCCAGTGACCTGCAGCAGACCGGAGTTCCTGTCCCACTGTCTTTTCAGACCCAATAGAAAAGCGGCTCTGGCCCTACTGCTCCAGCAAAAAGTGTCGGGATTAAGATGCTTTGGCTGAATTAGGTCTTGGTTCTTCTACCTTGAAACCAGTGGTCATGAACCCAGTGAAGAAGCCAAAGCAAAGTGGAGAAGGTTGGCTTCTCCTCTCCCACATGGGCAAGAGTGGGATCTCAAAGAAAGGTTAAAGCGCTGTTCCCAGGAGGAAGGTAGCGGGGCATCACAGTGTCACACATCCTTCCTGTCCTCTCCTAGAGCCCAATTAACATCCTTGTTCTCCAAGGGGCTCAAGGTAGAAATGGGTTACAAGGCTGTGAAAGGGGGTGAGGGATGTAAAGCCTTCTAGTGTCTCTACACATTGTGGGAATCCCATTGCAGGTGGGTGGGGATGATGGCCTGGGCCACCAGACTTCTAACAGTTATGTATGCATGTCAAAATGCTTTGACTAGCCTTACTTAAAATGGGAGGTAGAAGTCTATATGATTCAGTGGCAAGGGGCTGGAGAAAAGGACAATTGAGAAGAAAGCAAGGAAATATGGGGACACCTAGGTAGAACAAATGTGAAACATAAAGCAAGATGAAAGAAACAGATGAAAATGTCAATACTCTCATTGGCCAATGGAATAAATGGACCAATTAAAAACATGAAGAGCCAGGCATTGCAACACACACCTACAGTCCCAGCCTGGGGGACTTAAGATAGAGGAGCATGGATTCAAACTCTTCCCAGGCTACAGGGTGAGACACTGTCTCGAAAGAAGTGCATGGGAGATGGCTTGACTGAGCTGTGCAGTCCACAGAAGCCATGGAAAGGTGACAGGACAGAGCTGTGCATGAGGCTGTCCTCTTCAGCATGCCATGGCACCTGCACCCCCACACACATCATGCGCACATCCAGTAACATCAACAATAGCAAGTTTTTAGACGGAGAAAAGAGAAGGGAAGAGGAGGAGAAAGATGGTCAGATTTGAGTTTTTAAACAAAGATTTTTATAATAAACAGATTTAATACATATGAAACAAACATATTGACAGTGTAAGGAAGAACATATGTATTAGATACCACATACTAGTACTAAGGAAAAGGAATCTAGCTAGCTCTACTAATATCATACAAAATAAACTTTGAGTGAAAGGTCTTATTAAGGACAAATATGACCATTGTACTTTGATAGAGTTAATCTCTCAGAAAGATAATTTTAATGTATATGTACTGAATGACCTAGCTTTTAAAAACCATGTAAAGTTGACAGAAATACAAAGAAAAAAACAACTCATTGTAATATAAAATGTATAATATATTATCAGTATTTGAAAATCAGGTATAAGGGTAACACTTTCAATTGTTCAAAGTGTAATGAACTGATAAATGATTCTTCCCAAGAAAGGCATGACATATTCCTCTCAAACTTATGAGGAACACATAAGAGTTGACTAGAGCTGGGAGTGGTGGCACATGCTTTTAGTCCCAGAGGCAGAGGTAGGTGGACCTCTGTGAGTTCAAAGCCAGCTAGGGCTACATAGCAAACTCTAGGCTAGCCAGGGCTACATTTCAAGATTCTGTCTCAAACAAACCGAGTTGAGTTTGTACTAAAACTCTGCTCATAGAGCCCTCTAACTATGATAAAGTTAAATAACAAAAGAAAGCTTTGCGAACTTGCAAACACATTTGTAGTAGATGGTGGGATGAGATACAAAATCTTTAAGCTGTTAGGGGATACATTTGAGTACATTCAGGACCACAAAACATACAATGTTCCTCAAAGGGAAATGCAGCTGCAAATGCTTAGAACATTTTTTTGAAAATGAGTTTGAGTTAAGAACTAAAAGTCCAATTTAGAAAGTTACAAAGACCAACACGATGCACTCATGCACAGTATGGAGAACAGTGGAGTAGATACCAGCAGGGGAAAAAAGCAAAGGCCTGGTTTAAAGAAGAGCAAATTCTGGCAAAATTTGTCAAAATAAACAAGTAAATGACAGGAAGGAGGACGCCTTCATAGATCTTGCTGAATTAAGAACGATTATAACATTGGAGTCAAGTCCATGTCCGCCAGAAGCAAGGGCCAAACCGGTGGAAGTCAGTCAGCACCACAGACAGGTAGGAAAATCGTTTGCAGGTTAATAATGGGAAGCGGAGGGTTAAGGAAGGAAAATGGGGAAATAAGATTGTATGTCATGTGACACCCAAGAGCCAATTCCAATATCAAGGACAACATATAAACTGTAGAAGAAAAATGTGATGACTTGGCCTGTAAGAGGACTTTCATAAATAAGCCCGGAAGGGAAAATAGATAAACTATTAAAATTAAAGAAACAGGGCTAAGGGGCTGGCTCAGTGGGTAAGAACTCTGGTGCACAAGCATGAGGACCTGAGTTCAAATCCCCAGAGCCCGCATTGAAAAGCCAGGCATGGTCACGTGTGCTTATAACCCCAGCAGTGGGGGGTGGAGACAAGTGGAGCTTGCCAGCCAGCCAGCCCACCTGAAAGGTCGTACTTCAAGTTCTGTGAGAGACCTGTCTCAAGGAAATACGACTAGAATGAAAGGTCAGCCTCGGAGAAAAACAGTCATAAAACGTGATACCATCTACATAAAAAAAAAATGTAGGCAGAACAAAATAGAAATATTTGCTAAAGACTATCAGCTACTAGTTAAGTTCAATTTCCTAACTTAAATATTTCTTTAAATCATCTATACGTACTTTTAGTAGAATGTCTGGATGAATAATGTATTTCATTCAAAAATATCTAATGACTGCACCGGGAAGACGGGTTGGAATAGGGCGGTTATTTGAGTTGTTTGTGTCTTTTTGTTGTCTCTGTTCTGGCAGTTTACTGTGAACATGTAATGTTTCCCAGGCTGCGTTACCTCAGGTGCTGAAGTACTAGGCTCCTTAGAGGAAAAAGCTCCTTAGCCTCAGCCTGAAGCAGCTTCTCTGCAGCAGCTTCAGCAAAAGGTGCTTTCCCAGAACCAAGGGAATGTTCACCCAAGGACAGACTTCTCCCTGCTAGCTTGGCCAAATATGTACACTGCTCACGTGGGAGCAGGGGCCGCTAAAGAGCCACAGGTGTGACCTTGATGTCCAGATGAAGGTCCACTGTGTTAGGAGAGAAGGCTGGGGGCACCTTGGAGTTCCCAGCAGCGGCACAGCCAGCGCATGTACCACACCTAGGAGGCTGCAAGTCAGCTGAGTCTTTGTTCAAAATCAGGCATCCTCAGCCACGGCTGCCATGTGACAACCAGAAGTGTGTGGGGGAGTCCATCATTCTCCTCTCTCCCTGACATGGAAGAAGGAGCAGCGAGCCTGATTGCCCCACTGGATGGCAGCAGAACTTTGGTGTTTACCCAAGCTTCCCCAGCTCATGTAAGACATGCATGAGGGCTCTGGGTTCCCTCTCCAGCACTGTAAGAATTTAAATTGACACAAGCGTAACACACACTACCTGGAACCCCTACTGTATGAGGCGTTCATTCGGGTGTATTTTATAACTCTGGGTTCTTACCAGAGTTAGAGTATATAGCTGTGAGTAGCCCCATATGAGATCTGGAGGACCCGAACTGACCACATCAACACAGCTGAAGCAGAACCAGTCCTGGGATTTGGAGGCAAGGCTCCTGGATGCTCCTCCTTGGAGCATCCTTGGTCTTCCTTGCTGCTGCCTTCCACTGTTCTAGGCAGGGAGCAGAATCCTGCAGTTCATCTCATAGCACCTTTTCGCAGTCCCAGCTTAGCAGAGCACAGCAGAAAGGCTCATCCCTGGCCTCATGGACTTGACTCAATGACCACCTATTCCAGCCTGCTTTCTGTTGCTGTGAGAAAACAAACAAACAAGCAACAAGAACAAAAACCTCCACAACCGAAAGTGACTTGGGATAAATAGGGTTCATTTTAGCTTCTAGGTTACAGTCTCTCATGGCAGAGAGCCAAAGCAGGCCTCAAGACAAGCTTGAGCAGAAACAGGACAGCTGCTTACTGGCTTGCTCACTCTGGCTTGCTCGGCTAGCTTCCTCACAAAGCCCATGCCCTCCTTCCTAGGAATGGTGCCACCCACAGTGGCTGTATCCTCTTGCACCAATTAGCAAGAAAACTCCCCACAGAGAGGCCAATCTGACCAAGGCAATTTCCCACCTGAGGGTCCCTCTTTCCATGTATGTCAAGTTGACAACCAAGATTAGCCATGACAGCACCCCAGCTCTGACTTGTGCTTGTGTCTCTGCAGGAAAACAATGCTTCCCTGCACCACTTGCTCCAATAACCTCCTGAGCTGCTGCAAGAGTCTGTGGGGGCTTTGTCTCCTCAAGCAACACCCAGAAGGCCCCTCAGAGGAGCAATCAGGGGAGCCACTGTCTGAGGAGACAGAAAGGACATCATCACAAGAAGGAATGGGGGCATTGCCCTGTGAGGCTGTCTAGATACTGCCCAGGACACCAAGATACTGGCCTTACCACTTGGATCTCCTTTCTGTAGACCAAACCCCCTAACCACTGAGGACAAACTTCAGCCTAAGCCTGGGGTCTCACAGAACACCCAGATCAGCTTCCCTATGAGCAGATTCCAGACAGGTGCTTAGGCTCATTTAGGCTGAATTCCTTGGGTTCAAAGCTGACGTTGGTGCTGGCCCTAGGAGTCATGAGCAGAGGCAGTGGGACTGAAATGGATACACAGGTGTGCATGGATGTGCTTCTGTAGAAAACAGCACGTCTGCCAAGCATGGCAAAGGCAGTTACCATAAAGCACTGGACTCGTTCCCTTGTGGGGTCTCAGGAAGAGCAGAAAAGAAAAGAAGAGGATAGGGAGAAGGAAGAACAGAGCAATTGCCCTCCATGAACACCAAATGAGGTGCCAGGTACTTTGCCAACATGGGATCATAATTTATACACATATGCTTAGGATAGACATCACTGTCCAGACTTTTCAGACATGGAAACTGAGAGTCAGGAATGTGCCTCAGGCCACTCAGCTAGAAAACGTGCCTGGGATAGAGGTACTGAGAAAGTAGTTGGTGAATGGTTGGATGTGTGAGAAGATGGATGCTTGGTTGAGTGGGTTATGGATGGGTAGGTGGATGGGTTATGGATGGAGGATGGATGGATGGATGGATGGTAGGTTATGGATGGGTCATGGATTGATGATGGATGGATGAAAACCCAGACTTATGTCCATGTACACTGCCACTCAGAAGAGAAGTCAAGATAATTCCTCAATGCAGCTAAGCCTCATCTAGCGAGTCTTAGCCCTCCACACTGAGATACAGCCATTGATGGTGCTTGCTATCAACAAGAAGAGGTGTGCAGTGGACTTGTGGGGACAACGTGTGTCTATTGAGCTCCAGGCAAGGACAGGTGAACATTGGGAAAATGCAAAGTTTGCAAATGTGCAGGTGGACCCAGTGACCCTCTCATCTGGTGACATAACCTGGGCATATTGCCTGGCCCCTCTGGGCAGCTCTTTACTCCTCTACATACACGGGTAAGCCCTTCTCTAGTTGGAGAGCCGTGGAAGAGACTCAAGGTGGTGGAGTTGGTGACAGCTCCAGAGAGATGAGAGTGTCTATGCTTCTCTCCCCCAGGTCTTCTCAATGCTGTGGCCCTTCCTTAACCTCAACCCTCTCCTGCCCCCAACTATACCCCTTTTTTAGCCCGCTTTGTGACTTGTCCTCCACACAGCCATTAGACGTGACCATTCCCCGGGGCTCAGTGCAGAGACTTCTCATTCTAACTCTCCCTTTGGGACCCATCTACATTCATGATCTTAGTCACAAGACATAAGATTATTTCCTGATTTACAGCTGTAGGCAAGACATCAGGCCATGGTTCACCTCCACCTGGATGTTTCAAAGGCTCCTTACCTTTAACATGGCCACAATGATACTCTCTAACGTCTCCCTCACCTGCTTCTCTAAAGACCCCCTTCTCAAGCAAAGGACACATTCTGGGCTTCAAAAGCCAAGGTCAGTCTCAACCCCTCCTTTTACCTTGCTTTTTCATGGCGGAATGCTAGAGTCTTAGCTCCCAGGCATACCCACCGTCCAACTGATAACCCTCACCTTCCCCTTTCAGCTGAACCTGCTGCTGTAGTCTCCACAGCTCAGATGGCTTTCCTACACTATCCTGCCCCACCCCGCCCCACTTCCTCCAGTCAGCTCTCCGAGGGACAGCCTTGGTGGGCTGTGGAAATGCATGCCCTACCGTGTCACATACAGGACAGACCACTCTTTAGGATGTCCTGCTGGCCTGGCCATGTCAGCTTCCATGTCCCCTCAGCTTCTCCCTATGCCCCTGTTTGTCTTACCATTTTATTTAGATCTACTATTTCTAGCAACCAAGGCATTCAGAGTGCTGTTTCCATGACCTGAAATGACCTTTTGTCTTCTGGACAAGTTGAGACCATGAAGTCTTGGCTAAAACACCATCTCCTTGAGAATTTCTTCCTTGTCTCTTCTAACTCATCCTACACCAGGCCCTTGCCACACACCATGGGACTTTCTGTAGAGGCCACTGGAGCGTTTATAGCGCAGCAGCTGGCTGTGGTTTCTTGGCAGATTCTGTGGACAGCATCTGCCTTCCCTACACATGAGTTCCTTCCATTGACTTTTGCCTGTTTGACCCCTGGAAAGTGTTTATACATAGTAGAAGCTTAGTGAAAAATTGTCAGGTGAATGTGCAAAGAATGGCCCACATATGAATATTTTAAGAGCTAGCCTGCCAGTAAACTTCAAGGCATCATTTGGCATGATGACCCCAAAGGTGACCATTGGGTCTCTTTGTCAAATTCCATCTGAAAGCCTAAGAAACCCATTTAGATGTCTTCTCAGGGGCCTATGGCAGGTGAGTCTCCTAAGTCACAACCAACTAACTAATGGCACAGGATCTTTGGTGCAAATGGACCTGCCTGATCAGAGAGGCAGCCAATCAGGGCTCAAGACCACAGTGCCCATGGACAGCCTGCCACTTCTGAGGATTCCTGCAAATGTGACTTTCTGGAGCTTTTCATGGCAGCACAAACAGTAGTGCATAAGGCCTGGGGGAGGAACAGCTGAGGTGAAACTACAAATCCATGCTATGTGTTACCACTTTCCAATAAAGCTATCAAAATGCTGCCTCTCTGCTTCTCTGTCTCTCTCTCTCTCTCATATGCACACACACACACACACACACACACACACACACACACACAAAATGAGTAAAAACAAAACAAAAAAGTAAGGAAGTTTCCCAGTAGCTACACTTTTTCTTAACATGAAAAGCCAAACCGTGGAGGAGGAAATTACTTTCAGGTGACATGCTGAGATTCTGCGTAAAAACGCTTGGAGAGTTGCCATCCAATCCACTCCATGATCTGATGTCTCCGTTTGTTGCTGACTTGTGAAAACACACCATTTCCTGCTTACCTGGTGATTCAAGTGTACAGCAGGTGCTTGGCAAGTATGTTTGTGATGGAGATTTGCAAACTTGTTAGAGGCAGAGATTCATCACACTAGATGTCTTCAGGGTAGAAGTGTCCATCCATCGAGTGAGGCTCACACTAAGTGGTTGAGGTGCAGGCAAGGGACCCATACAAGAGAAATGCAGATCCCAGTGGGACCAATGGAAGGCTGCAGAGAAGGAAGGAAGGTGGTTGGAGTGGAGGACACATTTGGGTGACTGAGCATCTGCCTGGGAAGGGATCCTGCGATGGGAAGGAGGAGGCTGGAGGTCCTAGAATCCTGAACTTTGGGCCCTCCAGAAGAAACCATGAAGATACACCTTTATGAGCTTTCATAAACACCAGAGAAAAGCTGGTAACTCGAAGCTTACAGAAACTGCTCTTCTCAAACAGCATTTAATATGTCAAGAGAGAAGGTCAAAGCTGTGCAGAAGGCATGGAAAGGTGAATTAGTGGCTAATGTCAGTTAGTTCTTGATGGAGCTGCTATCTCCTGGAACCTAGCCATGGGTGTGATACCCACCAGGGAACTAGATAGAAAACCAGCCACACTGTAGCCTGGGAGCCGCTGTTTCAGAGTCCTGGTCTGCAGGCTCAGAGTCCACCAGTGTGAATTGGATGAGAAGCAAAGCCTGGTAAGTCAGCCAAGGTGGAAGGACAGGAAAGCCGCAGGGGTCCCCCAGACTGGCTGAAGCAATGTAAGGGTCAGCACTTGAGCTACCTAGATGGGCAGCTGGAGCTTAGCCTCTGCCTGGGAGGCAGGGGGCTCATCCTGCACCCAACAAGAAGCCTTTAAACGGCATTAAGCAGGAAAGGCCATTGAGATCAGGAGCCTCGGAGCAGAGGCAGAGAGCAGGAGCAACTGTCAGTTCATCAAGGCGAAGAGTAAAACTTTATTGTTTGAAGTGGAAAATGAGGTATTGCTATAAAGCCCAGGCTGGTGGAGAACTCACTTTGTAGCCTAGGCTGACCCCCAACTCTGGATCTCCCTGACTCATCCTCACATAAAGCTTTCTGAGGGCCCACTCTCTATTGACCCCTAGCTATGTGCTGGGAGCACAAAGGTAAGAGCACATTTGAGTACCCTCTTGTGTTTAAACATTATAAAATTGGGGAAGGACTAAGTCACGGAGATTGGCAGGCACATCACCAGGGGGCAGGTGCTATCTGCACACCAGATGGGACGCTGTGACATTCCATAAGGTGATGCTCCTGGCCCAGCAAAACCAGGGTTATCAAAGCCTGCCTCTTAGCACATGATGGATGTTAGGGAACCGCTGCGGAGCCCAGGGAATCAGTTTAGAATATTACCTCAGCTGAGCTGGTAGGCAGTGCAGACCTTGCCGTGTACCAGGAAGCCCATTTTCGCTCACCCAGCTGGCTGCGGTCCCCAGGACCAGTATTTGTGAGACAGCTAATCAGCATACAGATAGGGAAGAGAAGGAGCTTGCCATGCTCGGGTGGTTCCCTCCAAGTTAGTCAAGCAGGACATGATCAGCGCAGGCACACATCTCCACCAGAATCACAAGTGTCCCAGCAAGAACTCATCAGCCCTCACAGGTTGCTTGTTGGATGGCCGAGGAGAGCTCTCTTCTCCCCGTCAGCAGCCCTGAGGGACTTGCAACTCATTACTTGGCGATCATTGCAGAGGCCAGCACCAAGCCCCCAATCTCCCTGCTCAAAGTTGCGGAATGTAGTGGGCTTCTCGCCCACTGTCAGGCTGCTGCCCTTGGAAGCTGGTCTGCTGCATCAGAGGCTCACTCCCAAGGCTTTGCCAAAACTCTCATGGGTGCCGTAAGCCTGGCATGATTCCCAGAAACAAGACCCCCAAAGAACTTGCCTTCTGGGTTATGTGGCTCCCAGATGAACCTAACCATCATTGTCAACTGACATCTTCAAGCCCTCTCCCAAGCTTAGTCTTCCAGTGTCTGTCTCCATGAGGTCGAAGTCACTCAGCTACCCACAACAGCTGGGGTCACAGCTCAGGCCCCTTGTTAGCACTATGTGTCTCTCCTGATTCATAATCTGAATTTACTTTTAAGCTTGTAAGTGGTTACAGAGTCTCTTAAAAATAGTAATAAGTAAATAAACAAGATTGGAATGCCAATGGTCATATGAGAAAGGAGAAATTTCACAGAGTCCCATCCTTAGCAAGCTTTCATAGAGTCCAACTCCTAGACAAAGAATTACAAGAAACTGATGGCTTCTGGGAGAAAGAGAATTTGCCTCTCCCAAGGATGAGCCCTCCCTTATTGGTTGTCTAATATAGAGTTATCAGCCTTGAAACTATATATACACCACCAACAAAAAACAGACTCAGCACATTGTATTTATATATGTTTGTGCATACACGTACATACATACATACATCTATTTATATATGTAGGTAACAATAATCAAGGAAAAGGAGGCTGTTAACTTACAAGTCAGGGAAAGAGTGGAGGGAAGGAAGAGAGGTGGGAATTGGTGTTATTTCATTTCAGTGAAAAACATTAAAAATAAAAAAGACATATAAACTGAAACACAATAATATTATAAGGAAAACTGGAGTTCACTTGGAAAATTGCCATCCTATTCTTTTTCCATGATATACTTTTGATGAATAGATAACCTCAGATTGCTACACAGTGCTTGATTAATCTTTTTTAAAAGATTTATTTACTTATGTATATAACTGCTCTGTTTGCACGGATTCCTACATGACAAAACAGGGCATCCGATCCCATTATAAATGGTTGTGAGCCACCATGTGGTTGCTGGGAATTGAACTCAGGACCTCTGGAAGAGCAGACAGTACTCTTAACCGCTGAGCCATCTCTCCAACCCCAACTAATCTTTTTTTTTTTCTTATCATTAAAGTTGCAGTGTCTGTAAGGACATGAATTCAACACTATGTCTTCAGATTTTAACCATGACAGCAACATAAAGGTCTCCCTCATTATTTTTAACCAAGGGCCCATGTCACCTGGTTTACGTGTCTATCTTCCTAGTCACAGACACTGAGCCCCTGGACTGGCTTCTCATGTTCAAGCAACAGGATGCCAGAGACCCGACAGTGTTTGGGGTGGGGCACACGCTTGCCACGAGGCACAGACAGGCCCTGGTTTACACTGGCTCTACTTAGAATTCTTTCCTTGTGGTGATGTGAAGGTGACACATGTGGTAGGATGGAACTGCCATCATCTTCCAGGTTGGACAGAGGCGACGAAATTCCATCACTGATGCTGGGTGGCAGCAGTGGGCTGCAGACCCTACTCAGCCACGGAACTACCAGGCAGGCAGCCAGCACTCTGCTGGCTTTTTAGGCAGGGGCAGGGTCACTGGGTTAGTGCAGCAGACCTCTGCTGAGTTCCCAGAAAATAATCTCCACACAAGTCAAGCAGCGTCTGTATGTACATGTGGATTCTGGGTATGGAGGTCTCTGCTAGCCAAAGTGCCTCCAAAGGGGTGTGGTTCATGCTCAGCTCTGCCAGCACCAACAGGGAGGCCCTGTTCCCCAGCTTTCCAGTGCAACTCTGGCTTCTCTTATCCCCTAGAAGTTAGAGTAAGTAGACATCTTAGGGAAAAGAAGTCCCCACAGGTCTCCTTGGACCTACCCTGGACTTCTCGTGACCTCCTAGTCTTGCCTTTCTCCTAGGTCTCTTTTAAGGAAGCTGTCCCTATAAGAGACACACAGCCACGGCAGGCTACGCAGCTAATGGTGCCCTAGCCAGGCTGTGAAACAAACACCCTCAAACTCGCAGCAAAAGACAGAGAACATTGACCCAGCTCCAGAGTCTGTAGGCTTGAGTAACCAAGAAGAGGCTTTGACGGGATGGTACAACTTCCCTCCATGCGTCTCTCAACCTCTTCTCGGACCTTTGAGTCCATCCAACCATACTCTCGTGGAAATGGCACAAACCAACAACCCCAGAAGCAGATGCTCGTTTCAAGGTTCTGGACAAATACATTACTAACAGAAGCAAGTCTGCAGCCAGCCCTCAGATGAAGGAAGTAAATCCATTCTTCACGTGGAACTGAGATGGGGTGACACAAAATCACTCAGCACAGTGGATGAGCATCTAGTTCACCAGAGGCTGAGGCTGAGTACGGACCGCGATCTGCCAACTCCAGAGCTCTGCTGAGTCAGGGCCCTGGGAACAGAGGAGACTGGAAGCTCACCACAACTGGCATTGGCTCCTGAGGCCCCCACATTCTGCCATCTCCAATTCTTCACACTCCAGTTCATTCCCTACAAGGAAAATCTTTAAGGATGAAAGCTGGACTTGACAGTGTCCTGCGTCCAGGCCCTTCAGTGAACCCACACCACTACCCCTTAAATTGCCACTTAGATTGCACTCACCCAAACGGAGCATTGAGCACTTCAGACTCTCAGCCCTGGCTTATCTCATGCTGTTCCTCCATCCTGTTCAAGGACCCAGCAGTTCTAGCCTATATCCATTCTTCAGCCACATCCTTTACACACTTGTCTTTCCAATCTACCTTAGTCACCCCCAAAATCTCAGCATGAACATCACCTGTTGTTGGCAATCAAAACTGGTATTGGACTATACATTGTTTATTATTTGCCCTATAATTATTTTGGTGGTATTATTTAACCCGCTATCACAATTTATAAGACACAGACACCTGTTAGCTTTATAATTGCCATATTTATTTTGGGCTGGGCAGATGTTTCGCCTATGCTGTCTCAATAACCTCACCATCCACCTCCAGTCCCACCCCAAACACCTCCAGTCCAGTGCCCTCCTCCCTAACCATCCTCATCCCAGCCACCTGCCATCCATAATACTATGAATACTTGCTTATATTTGGTGTTTTTTTTCCCCCCATCCACATCATCATTGGAGTCCTTCCTCCCAGCCCACGTGATTTCTTCTCCATCCTCCTCTCTTCCCATCTGTCTGTTTCCTGTGAGTCTCTTGAACCCAAAGCCTGAGAGCATTAGTCACACTACTCCATTCTGCCCTGTCCAGGTTTTAGGCCTTTAATCAACCAATCAGGAATAACGTCTTAGGCAGGTTTACACAAGGATAGGTTTATCCAGACAGTAACAGATCTTGAGGGCTAGTAATTAGCATCAAAATAAAAACATCAGACCAACCTCCAACAGTCACTGCTATTACCAAACTGTCTCTGTTCCCATTCTCAGAATAACTCATCCCTTCCCATCCTTCTGCATCACTCCCTCACAAGGACATATCAGACACATCCCTGGTAGACGTGTACACCTGCATAGGAGGAAATGGAAATGGGGGTTCAAAGAAGATCCTCCCATGCTTCTCTACACTATGAGTGCTTCTACCTCCTGCACTATCTGGGTGAACTGGGGGAAACTGTGGCAAAAGAAAATATGGATGCTTCCATCCTGAGAATGCTTTCTCCACAAAGTTCAAGTGTGCACCACAGAGCCCCCTGACCAGGTGCCCTCCTTCCAACCTCCATGGCTAAGGCTCTAGGTTAGGCTCTGTCATGTGTCCTAGTTGTTTTTCTCCTCCTGTGGTAAAACACCATGACCAGGGCAACTTATAGAAGAAGGGTTTATTTGGGCTTACACTTTCAGAAGGTTATACTCTATAAATGTAGAGACAATATGGGAGCTATGCAGACCTGAGGCTAAAACTGGGAGCTGAGAGCTCACATCTAGAGCCACAAGCACGAAGCAGAGAGAACAAACTTGGAATGGCACAGGCTTTAAAAGCTCAAATCCCACCTCGAAGCGTACCCCCTCCAGCATGCCACACCTCCTGAACTTAACACACAGTGCCACCAACTGGGGAGCAAGTGTTCAAATGTCTGAGACCATGGGGGACATCTCATTCAAACTATCACACCAAGGCTTTCATAGACTCCTAACTAACGAGTTTCCAATCCCCATTTTCTCCTCACTGTGTCTCCAAAATCATCTCAGAGTTAATGGGTCACAGTAGCTGGCTGGCATTGAACTCCAGATCCTCAACTGTTCAGCACATCAGGTCTGCTACCTAAGATGTGGATAATTACACTCCATCATAGAATCCTCAAAAAGATTCAAATGAGATTGTGCTTGCTTAGAAGAGTGGTGTCTGTTATGTTCTAAATCTAAAACTGCCCCCTTGGGGCTCCTCTAGAAACGCTTGGCCACCAGGTGATGGGGTTTATGAGAACTGATTTGATCGTGAGAATACTAACTCCACCAGCGGATAAACCTACAGATGAAGCACCTTAGGGGAGCAGTTCGGCCACCACACCCTTCCCATCTTGATGATCTGCCCCATCCCATGCTCAGAACAACAGAATCATGGGCACCATGTTATTTTTGCATGAGCCAAAGTGATACTTCCTCCTAAGCACTACGAGTTTTCTGTCTAAATACCTGTGGATTCAAGGCAGGCTCCTTTGGTTGTCCCCATGTCATGCACCTAGCTCACACACACTTCAAGGTCCAGGCACAGAAGACACTTACCCACACTGAATGGGACATTCTTATTTCCTTAGTCCCTGGAAACAAACATGCACACACAAACTGAGTGGGCCTTCTGGCTGTCCCAGTCCCAAGTCTTGCAAACACCATGATCCTGCATTTGGGAACAGCCCTCTCCCCTACCATCTTCAGAGCTCAGGCTGTGAAAACCGAGTCAGGACCACTCTAGGCACTTGATGTCTTGTAGAAACATGAGGACAGGAGCCTTCTGAGCTTACCACATGCTCTTCCTCCAGGGATCCAGCATTTATCCTGTCTAGGGACTGGGCCAGAGAGGACAATCCAAGAGACAGACACAGGTCTTGAATGTCTTATTTTATCATCTGTGAAAGAGCTTTTCTTCATGCTGACAGAAGAGAAAGGCTTTTAGTGTATGAAAGAAACTTCCAGTAGACAGGGTAGCAGAAGAGAAGCCCAGGTTTAACTACACGTACAGGAACACTGCAGAATGTAAGACCACAGCATGGCCAGATCCAAGACAACATTCTGAACTATGTGAAAGGGGTGGGTACTCACGGATGGGGGTGATGACCCAAGTCATAGGAGGGAGAAGGAAGGAAGTGATTGTATGGTGCATAAAGTTTATCTTATCTGAAGACAGACAATCTTGGTAATAAAAGTTGTCTCATAAGAAAGTAGAGGGAGAGAAAAGAAGCCAGAAAGAGAGAAGGAAAGGGGACAGGAGAATGCAGGATGTGGGCATAAAGGGGTGTGTGTGTGTGTGTGTGTGTGCATATTGTGTGCAAAAACACTGCCATCTACTATGCCATCAAAAGCAGCTATGCTGCTCCAGAAAAGAGCAGGCAACAGACTGTAAAAAGCCTGTCTGGATGTGGTGTCTCCTACCCTGTAAATTAATCTTTGGTTGATGAGGTTTCTGGGTAGAGGTGTCACCACTTGCTTCCTTTCATCAGGCTGATGAAGGAACTTAGGAGAAAGCAGCGCTCTATGTGAGGGGCAGGTGTGTCAGTAAGACCTCAGTGCTGAGGCTGTTTCTGAGGCATTCCGCTGTTCTTTCCTTCAATGGACTCCACACACCAAATGCCACACCTTTGAGGTTGTTTTCTGAACCTAGCTGTGCTATTTACAATCTGATTCTCTATCTTCAAGAAGCCTCTTTTTTTGCCATCTGCTCTGTAGAGTGCCTGGACCAATCAGAAAGAGCCTTTCCTGCATGGTGGTGGGGTAGGAGTTGGTATTGCTAAGTACAGTCTGAGGTAGAAAAGAGGAGCAATGAGGAGGAAGAGCTGAGGGCGCCAGGCAAAGGAGATGAGCTTGCACACATTCCCAAACGACGATTTGAGTGCTCTGTCACTGTCATGTCCACCCATGAGGTCTGAGCAGCCGAAGAGTGAGGGCACCGGCCACAGCGCAGAGTGCTCAGGGAAGAGTAGCGCTAATCACAGTTTGATAGGAATTCTTCCTTTGGCTGCATCTACTCCAGAACGAACTCCCCGCTAACATGAGAAACAAGTGACAGAAGTTACCAGTGTGCAGGAATCAAGTCGCCTGCAGCGTAAATAACAAAAGTTTCTGGTAGATCACAGCAAGTATTTAGAATGAGCCATGACCATTTACAGAAGGGAAATGGAGCAGACTTTCCATTCTCAAAGCCTGTCACTTCCAAAATGTGTGGCTAAAGACAAGCTACACAAAAGGTGAATAATGGCCGACGCCAGGTAGGCAGAGCAGGGAGTCTCGAATGTCATGAACACAACAACTCCAGCTCGATACTCACACTCCCTCAGAGCTGAGAAGTGTGTGTGGATCCCCACACTTGAACACAAGGCAGACAGGACCCTACCAAGGGATTTAAAAAAAATCTCTCGTGCAGAACTTTCACTGCAGACCTTTTAAAGTCATTATCTAATCTGTACACCATGAAACCCAGCCTTCAGTGTACACAATTCAGTGTGTGCTGTGTAGTCACGAAGTTGTATAGCCATCACCAACTCAAAAACATTTTCATCACCCTCTACAGAACCACCACATCCAGCTGTGATCACATCTCCAGGCCCCTGATAATGCCCAATCTGTTTCCTTCTCTATGCTTTGACATTACTCTGGACATTTGGGGAGAGGGAGAGGGAGGAAGAGAAGAGGCAGAAGGAGAGGGAGACAGAAAAATAGAGGGAGAGGGAGATGGACAAAGAGAGGAAGAGGGAGATTTAGAAACGCGGTAATTTGTGCCACCCATGCTTAACAACACAAATACAAAGTTCTCTAAAATTAAAGCTCTCTTCTGTGCTTCCCACCAAGTTATTTGATTTGAACACTTCCCGAAGGAAAGCTTAAGAACTAAATAATAGCCACCAAAGGGAGAGAAACATTTTTAGACTACTACTGCACTGTGACTGTGGAAGTGACTGAGTAAGTGGTTTTGTCTCTCTGTCTACAGTTGTTCTTTGTACTACAAGGTGACTGGTTCTGGGTCCACCACGCTTGTCCCCTGAAGACACTCAGGTCTCTGTGAGAGATGGTGTAGTGTTTTATTCAACTGTCTGCACATCTTCTTACTGATCAGGCTCCTGTCTCTAAGTGTAAATATTGAGAAAACAATTACTACACCATGTTGTTTAGGCAATGATGATGAGGAGGAAAAATGTCTGCATGTCCAGCACGACACAATTTTAAGCCTGCTGTGGAATACACAGACACAGGATCTGCTAGTTCGAGGAGCCAACTGGATAGTTCTTACTAGAAAAATATCAAGTTCTCTCTGAGCCTGAGACTTAAATGAATATTATACAAAGGCTAAAGCTAGATGTGCTGAATACCAAGCCATTTACCTGCCCAGAGCACACATGCATTTGGATTCAGATCTGATCCAAAGAGGCACTGACCCAGGAAACCCTCTTCCTGTCATCTCTCCTGTTGCTAAGATTTATTCAAAGAAGGCGACCTGTTCTTTGAATGTCATAGGGGACAATGGCTGGCAGATGTGCAGCGGATTGTTTGATTCTCAACAGCAGTCCCTTTACTGCTTACAAAAACCTGGATTCTGGAGCTAAGTGTGCAGTAAGGATGCACAGCTGTCTGTTCAAGGAGAAAGACAATACACAATGGGGGTCTGTCCTCTGGGGCTACGCTGTTACGTTTGTACATAACTAAGCAAAGGGGATCTCTAAATCATGTTTCATGAGAGTGTGCCTGCCAGCATGCTGTGAGCCAGCCTACTCCCCACCGTCCCCAGCAGAACAAGTTAAAAGTGTCATGTGTGGAAGTTACATCTGTAGGAGTCACAGCTTAGATCCCGGAGCAGCCATCTTGGGGTCTAGAAACAACTGGAGGATTGGGTGCCCACACCCGGTGGCTGGGCCATTTATTCATTAGACACCGTAAGTCTGCAAAAATATTTAAGGCCTAGGGGAAAACTTCAGAGCTACCAAAGTATGAAACAAATCTTAAAAACCAAAAGATGCTTCTTTAAAAACTCTCCGAAGTACAAGATCTTAATACCTATAAGTTTTAAATTGTCAAATAGGGCTCAGCTTAGCTACACAAAATGTACAGGGGAGGGTTCCACGAGGCTCATGGGGATGTCAGCTTTCATCAGGCTCAGCATATAATGGTTTACAAAGTCAATTTTCATGTTAACCCAAGGTAAAATATGCCACAGGTTGGAGGCACTGAAAAGATAATCCCACCCCTCTCTATACCTTAAAACCCTGAGATGTGTTTTCTGACTCCAACCCGGGTTCTAAGAGAACCTTGGAGACACATTACCCATTCATTTGCACCTTAGTTTCTCCATCTAGAAAATAGGAATGATAATTACCAAGATCAAAGGAAAAATAAAATAGGCAACACACCCAGCGCCTACCTGGTAAAACTTTGTTGGTAAACATTTACTTTCAACATCACATCATTTAAAGTAACAGTTTCACAGTTATCAAACATAGTACGTTTCCAGGTCTGATAAATCCTGGGGTAGACGTGGGTCAAGGATCCTTTCTTCAGGACTTTCTGACTTGTCTCATCAACACAGGATGATGTTTCCTAAGCCATCTAAGATGACCTAACAGTTTTGAACTCAGTTGCGCATTACCAGCTGGTAAAACATTGGCGCTTGCAGAACACAATTTAAATGTAAACATTGATTGAGTTTGATTTTGCAATTTTGTGCTCTTAAAAAAAAAACCTATATCAACTTTTTGTGTTCTTTCTTGAAAACACAAAATGAAAATCTGAAGGGGAAGGCAGAAGCCCCTGAGCAGCAGGAGGAAGTGATGAGCTGGAGATTAGAAACTGCCAAGCCAAAGCAATCCCTCTCAGGGTTGTCTAAATGTGCATCTGAATTTAAATAGAATACCTCCTCCCTCCCGCAGTGGGAGGAATTGAATCCTGGATTTCTCAAGATGCAGACCATCCATCCTTCTTCCTACAAGCCAGCATGCTCAGAAAACAAAGTTAGCCTGTTGTTAGGGGGGGAAAGAACAGTGTTCCTGCAGCGTTGAGACTACAGGTGTACTGTTGTTCTGTTTAGTTACTGCCCTGGCAGCCAGTTTTCAAACAGGGCTGTCCAACTATTGGGCTGTTTCTCACATTTTAACCCTTTCTGTCCTGTGAAGCCCTCCTGTCCAAATCAAATGCAAATAACAAATGCCTGCACAGCTCTCTGGGTTTCCTGTGGACCTGTGCTACAGGTGTGTGACTCGGCCTCTGCAGCTGAGGCTGGAAACAACTGTGTCTCCTCTATGCAGAAGGTGGAGGCTTGGGTAGCAATGTGAATTCTTGGGGTGCAAGGTCACCACCAGGCATAGGCCCCTAAGGACAGCCATAGTTTCCTGCCAGCTCAGCTCTGCCCACCATTGGATGAACTTTTAATAATCCCTGTGTTACCAACCAAGAACCATGCACAGAGAAGACCCAGACCCCTGCTCAGATGTAGCCAATAGGCAGCTCATTCTCCATGTGAGTAAGAAGAGAAGGCCCTGTTTCTGACATGAAGTCTGTTGCCTGCTCTTCGATCACTCCCTCCCAACACACACACCACCACCCAGCGAGGCGGCCTTGCCTGGCCATGGAGGAAGAGGACCCAGGCATTCCTGATGAGACTTGATAGGCTAAGGTCAGATGGTAGGAGAGGAAGACTCCCCCTTTCAGTGGACCAGGGGAAGGGGATGGAGAGAAGGGGGAAAGGGAGAGGGAGGTCAGACCAGAAGGAGATGAGGGAGGGGCTACAATTGAGATATAAAGTGAGTAAGTTGTAAAAAGTAAAAATAAATTCATAAAAATAAATAATAATCTCTGTGTTAATTGTTCCCTCTCCACTGAAATCCCCTACATAACTAACAATGCTGGATGGAGTCTAATGGAAATGAAGATGTGGGAGGGAAGGATGGATTCTCCTTTGAGGTGTGTCTGAGAAGCCAAGAGCTGTGTCCTTCAAACTTGCACAGACAGTTGTTCTCTGAACCCTGACCTTTTTTGAGTCAGCCCATGGTATAGAGAAGGTTCTCTGATGTGGTCTAAGAACTGCCCTAATCTATGGGTGTAGAGATACCTGCTTAGAAGGCAGTTTGATACTATGTCCATTTAAGAAAAGAGTAATAATGGGCTCACCCCTACGGCTGGTTTATCAGCTCCCTCGTCAGGATTCTTGGCCAGATTTGCAGTTCCAGGCATGAGTTTCATCCTATGGAAAGGTCTTTAAGTACGATCAGAAGACAGCGGGTTACTCTCATGGCATCCATGCCACTATTACACCCACGAGCGTAGCTCACCAGGCCAGTCATCACTGTAGCTTGAAGAGTTCACATGTGGGTAAGACCATTCACTCTTCTCTCCATGTCAGAATAGCACGTTCAGTACTAAGAGAGCTATCCATCAGGGAGGAAACTCCCAGAGCAGTTCAGCTTGATTTCTCCAAGTCTTATGACCAGAGTGTGTGGTGTCTTCAGCAGTAGATCTTACCATCAAATTCTGATGGGCAACCTAGAGAAAATGGCAACGGCCAGTATTGTTTTGGGAATCTGGGGCTTCCTCCCTCAACCAAAAAAAAAAGGGGGTGGGGGGAAGTGCCCCACACCTGACACTGAAGCTGCAAGGGAAAGTGTCATCCTCCATGTAAGGTGTGTGTGTGTGAATTTATAAAATATTATGCTTTTATATGGCTTTTCCAAACATCCCCACTTCCTCCTCCTCTCTCTCTCCCAATTCCCTGTCCACTTGGTCACCACTACTGTTCCTCTTTCCCTCTTCAGTCTTCTGAACATTACAGGACCATTGCACTCACTGACTTAACAGCAGTCAGGGCCTCCGGCCCGAGAGCAAGCCTGTCAACGTTTCAGGAAGGATGGTGAAGGGGCACAGGGCCCTTTGAGTAGCTACCAACAGTTGACAGTCACTACAAGAAGAAGGGCTGCTTGTCTTGAGGAGAGTGAGTCCTGGCAGATTTCTCTAGATGTCCCATGGCTTTATGGATACTAATTGGACTGAGTAGGTTACAAAAAAAAAAAAAAAAAAGGAATAAGGACAATATGTAGAAAGGAAGGACACGAGGGGCATCCAGAAGGAACTGGGGGTGGAGGGAAAGGGCACGAGGTGAATATGATTGAAATAATTTGCATGTGTGAAATTACCAAATAATGAATAAGACATATTACATAAGGCAGCTCTCAGGACTCTGGGAGTTAAGAAAGCTAAAAGGTTCATAGGCTTCTCCAGAAGGTCATGTAAGCAGTAAATGGTTTCTAGGAAGGTGGTGGTTCTTGGTTGGGGGCTGCCTGCAAGTTAAAAAAAATCAGCTGTAATGCCCCCCCACATGCCCAAGCAGGCTTTCCAGCCTTTGAGCTACCCAGGCCCCTGTGAGTAACCGGTCATCTGTGCTTCCATGAGTAACTAGAGATCCGTTGATCCACAGGCTAGACTTGTAGACACTTGTCTGTCACGTGTGGCCAGCTCTTCCCTCTGCTCCCCTCTCTCCAGGAGAAGTCACAAGGCACATGGTTTGGATATTGGGTTGTCCTCCCTCAGTGTTTATGAGTTGGTCCCCAATAGGTGGATCTGATCACGGTAGCACATTGAGAGGTGAGGCCTCTGGAGGAAGTGTGTCATCAGAGTTCACACTGGGAAGGCACCCTCATCCACACTACTCCTGTGGCTCTGATCCCTGGCTGCCACGCTATCAGCAGCATGCCCCCTGTCCCCACCCCCACTCCCCGGACTCATTCCACTATCATGATACTCTTCCCTAACTCCAGGCCCAAAGCAATGGATACAGCTGTCTTCTGCCTGAAAACCACGACTCACAATTAGCCTTTTATCCTTAAGATGGTGTCTCTTGGGTATCTGTAACAATAACAACGGTCTCTCTGAGGTTGCTCTTATTCTGGCATGTCACTAAGGGTATCTCATCTCTGCTTTTAATGGTTAGAACAAGGGGTCTTCCATGACCATCCTCAGGCCCAGGGAAGAAGGATCCTGCTTTTCATTCTGGCCTCTGTTTCTCACCTCTGAGGGATTAATATTTGTTTGATGTTGTTCTTAGGCTGCCTGTCTTGTTGTCTTGCTGGTCGGGTTCATCTCTTGGTGATGATGGTGATGATGATGGTGATGATATTTTTGCTGACATCAGAACTCAACCTCTTTGGGCTTCCAGCACCAACTGAATATCGGTAGCTCTCCAGGATCTTCCAGGCTGTTGGTGCTGGATTGGGAATACTGAGGCATACCACCTTGTGTACTGAGCTGCTGTCGGGTTCTCAGTGTGGAGACAGCCTTTGTTGATCTGTCCAGATTGGAAAGTGTGGGCCAATCGCTAAATCCTGCTTGTGCTGTGTTCTCATTCTGCAGGTCCTGTTCCACTAGACTAGAGGAAGCTACCCTAAGGCAACACCTATGACATAGGGACGTGTGCATTTAACTTTCACCTGTTTCCTGATGGAAGAGGGGGATTAATAAATGTATCTTTTGTATACTAATAAAGGGCTGTAATACAGGGACCATGACATGGCTTCAGGATGGGTACGTCACTAAATGACCAAGATATGACTCTCAGTCCCTTCCTCCAACCTCCAGAGAAGGGAAAGAGATGGAAGGTTAAGTTTTCCATTGATGGTTCCTGAAGTACTCAATCATGCCTGAGCAATACACTCTCTATAAGCCCCCCCCCAAAAAAACACGTCTGTAGAATTTCCAGTTCCCAGAGTTCATGCAGACCACTGTGGAGAAACCACAGCCAACACTCTAAGTCCCTCCCCTCATGCCCCATCCTGCTCATCTCTCCATCTGCTGCTCATCAGCAAGTAATAAGCCAGTAAACATGTTTTCATGGGTTATGTAAGCCCCATTCCCAAAGTCACCAAGCCCAGGGAGGTGACCATGAAAACCCAGTCTGCAGCCAGTCTTTTCAGGGAGCCCAGACCACAGCCTGTGCCCAGCACTGGCATCTAAAATGGGAGTCAGTCTTTGGGCTAAGAGTTCAGCCTGCAGTAGCCACTACTCCCTCCAAGAAGCCTGTGTTGGTACTGTATTAAAGGAGCCTGCTCTGCCTGCTGCAGAACCTGCAGGACTGCTTGCACAAAAAGGAGAAATACCCACGTTTCTATTGAATAGAGACACAGAAGTTTCCGGTATTTCTAAGAGTGGGATAAAAGGTTGAGCTCTTTTCTTCAATATAACCTTTATCCTAATCTATTTGCTGCTGCACAGATAGGCAATTTGTGAAGACTGGAAGTGTATTTGCTCATGCTATGAGAGCCTGGGGAATCTAAAAGCAGGGCACTAGCCAACAATGAGGGCCTCGATAGAGGGTATCATGTGGAAAGATCAAGCAAGCCTCAAAGCTCATCATGCCTCTCCACAGAAAGCTGCAATGAGGGCCTGGAGATCCACCCTCCTACCATCCTCCTGCTTCGTTCAACCCTTATTGCCTCCCAAATGCCACTGACCCATGAACTTGGAGATTAAGCCTCTAACATATAAACCCTGGCGACAAATGTCATAGCAACCTTTGTCATATTCTAATGATTCAAAGCAAGGCACTATGCCACCCTACACTCAGAGGCTTATACCAGGACACAAATACCGGAAGTACAGGCTGTTGTGGAGGCTGTCTACCTCCACTGGCTTGGTGCATGACTTCTGCTCCCTGAGGTTGTTGGGGTGTCACCTTTCCTAGCTCTACAACGCTTCAAAGCAGAGCTGCCCCTTGTGCCTGCTCACCATGCCCCAGGTCTCACCTTTTGGGAACTCAGCAGAATCCTTGTGCCTCCTACTGTGCCAAGCCCAAAGCTGTGCTCTCAGAGTTGCTCCCAAGAGTGGAGTGCTCCCAGATCACCACCCAGCATCCTGGACTGATAAGTAAAGCCCAAGTCAAAGGGAGCATGCTTCCGTGAAGGACAAAAATCACCACCTCCAGTTCCAATTACCAGCTGAGCTAATTGCAAAAGTAATTGCAATTGAAGGATCTAATTACAAGCCTGAGCCAGAGAAGCGTTTCCTCCCGCCTGCCTCTGAGTAGCTGTTTGCTGCCTTCTAGGGGGCTCAGACTGGGTTAAGCCCCATTCTGAAAGAATGGGAGGCCTGGCCTGCCTTCCAGGGGCCAAGCTGGTAAAGCAGAGCCAGATCCTTCCTACTCCCATAAGGCTACCCATCTGTGACTGGGCTGCTCCCTTTGGCTTTCTGTACAAGCCTTGAACCACCTACTCCACTCTGGGGCCACCGAGAGCCAGGAATTATAATCACCAAGTACTTCAGCCTCAACACCCACACTTGGTCAGCTGTCCTTGTGGGAGGACACTGCGTGTCGTCACTGCCAGAGCCCTGCTCTCAGAATGCCCCTCCATGCTGAATGGACTCTAACTGTCCGTGAGACTGGTACCTCATGGACCATCTGGCCCAGTGTACCCAGCCAGGCCTGGTCCTGAGTGAACTCATCTCACAAACACCTCAGAGAAGGTTCTCATAAGTAACTGGGGAACATGAGGATCAGCTAGGGGGTCCTGGTGCCAGCAGACCTTCCTACCTGACGACAGCTCCAACTACCAGTCCCCTCAGGAGGCCCTGCCCCTCTAAACAAGATCTCCTGGGGCTGCTAGCCTGTTCACCTTGTAGAGAGCAGGGTTAGGAAAAGGTCTGGGCACACCTGGTATCAGGATTAGGACTGTTTGGCCAATAATGCCATGGACTAGGGGACCAAGCCTTTACACACGGGGGACATTCTACATCCAAACTGTGACACCACTCCTGTCTTAGCCAGGGCTCCCATCATGCTCAGGATTGGCTAAAGGTATCTGATCTCTTCTCAGAGTGGGCTTCTATCTATGAGCCTAATCATCCTATGAGGCTAGAGCAAAGGCATTTTCAGCCAGGAAAATGCAGGTGTCTTGGTAGACATTAGTAAATGAATCAATAACGAGTGTGTGCCCCTCCCCGGGGAAGCAAGAACTGCAACTGCTAGAGTGTGTCTCAGCAGGCAGAAACAGTCTTTTCTCTAAAACCAAAGGCCATGCCACCAGACTGGGCTCTAACCGCCTCCACCCTCTAGCTGAACATCAAGCCATGAGGTCCACCAGGGGGCAGTGCAGGACCACAGTACCTGGATGGCGAGTGCCTGCGCCACTTAAACCAACCGAGCCACCCCATCTGAGGCTTACAGAATCTTGACTACTAGGTTACCGGAAAGGAAACCAAGGCAGAGGAGCCAGGCAGAGGCAGCATCAAACTCTCTACCAGTTCCATCTATGCTGTGGAACTTCAAGTAAATTCCTCCTGAAGATTGCTTTCATGCTCTTGGGAGCTTTCTGCAACGATTCATCTGCCAAACACAAGTCTGTGATTGTCTGATTCACTGTTCTATTTCTAAAAGATGCCACATTAACCGGACTTCAGCTTGGGAGGGGGGTGAGCATTGAAAATGCCAACCCCAAAACTCTGTTGGGAAAAGCTTTGATTAATTATCTGTTCACAATGGCCTGAGCTGCAAGCAGAAAAGACAGCCTGGGCCATTTCTCAATTTTATATGAAGGAAAATGAGAGGGCACCAGAGCAAAACCTGGGTGCCAACTGAACTAGCAGCTCGGGGTTTCTCTCATAAGAACAGCAGAGTGCTGACTGGAAGATGAGGGTACCAGTTCCTGTCTCTCCACCGCCTCCCAGCAGCCCCAGGACCCATGAGGGCCAGCACGGTAGTGCTCAGCAAGTGTGGCCTGCACTGTGGTGCTCAGAGGAAGACTTTGAGAAATACTGTCCTGCTGTCTGCCTGAGCTTCTGTCTGCATCATCAGGAGACACTGACTGCGAGCCCTAAGTGCTGACTTGAGTAAAGTTAATCTATCAGAAAGATGTCAGCAAGCTGGGGGAAAATATGGGGAGCCTGGAGGGTTGAATTCAGTGAGTGCTGAGGCAGCCTGGGGCCTGAGGCTTCTCTCAGCCAGGGTAGTCACCTCTGTGATGAATGATCTGTGATAGGGCTGTCGATCAAAATCCCTGGCACCAGATCACATCCAACCCCTGCTGGCTAGCCTGGAGAACCCCAGGACAACGCCATACATAATAGGGAAAGGGTAATTTCCTCCAGAGAGTGGGGCAAAGGATCTGAGTAATCCAAGGCCAGCCGAGGTTCATGTAACAAGCCAATACAACAAATCTGGGCTAGGAAGCAAGCCCCACCCCACTCCTCCCCACCGCCCCACCCTGTGCAGACACACCCTTTCTAGTCCTTGGGTCCAGCTCCCTGCTACAAAGCATGGAAAGGTGGGCATGGGGAGAAGCAGGCAATGATCTTTCTTGAAGGTGTGCAGAGCTGGCTGTGGGGCAAGGCTTGTGGAAGACCAAGTAGAGTGCGCAAATGTGAGAGCAGAGGGTGAGCCCTCTGTGCAGAAACCCGAGTCTCAGCTGCTGCTCTTCCCACAGCTGGACAGCTGCTTACTGAGTGAACACCAGCGGGCCCTCGGCTTCTCTGAGTCCAGCTGTAGATTAGTAAGAATGTTCCTGGCCAAGTTCATGTGCCCTCCGCCGGCCCTCTGTCCAGCAGCGCTTCCCTTACAGAGAAGAGAGTGTAGCTGTGTGTCCCTGGGCACACGGTGACCGTTGAAGAGTGCAGGAGTCTGCTTCCCTTGGGTCCAGCTCTCCACCTGCAGGCCCAGGCTGTAGACTCCGGGATGAGACCATCTGGCGAAAAGGTGATTCGGTACAGCCTGTTCCTGCCACTAGAGACTCAGCCAGAGTGTGGGTCCAGAGTCCTATTTATAGCTAAAGGTGGTATTTACCCAAATCATATGTTAGTACAGAGAGAGCTGCTGTGAAATTAGACCTGGACATTCATGCCCTATAGAAATCTCTGACTTGCCCACATAAGCATAAAAAAAAAAATTAGCCCAGAGAAGGTTCATTTTTTGATGACATTTTTCCCTTTCTGCTCACATCCTGAGCAGTTCTTCCCTGGGCTCAGGATGTTTTTAGACTAGTACACTATGGAGAGCCCTGGTGGAAAGGTACCCATGAGCTTTCAGGCTTCTCACCTCCTCAGAGCCATTGCCCTTGACCTTCCAAATTACTTTAAGAGACAGGCCATTAAATACTCTGCAATCACAGTTAATCCCAGCTTCCCTACCTGGGATCTCTGTGCCCTCTCCTCCCACTTCCCATCCCCTGGGCCAGTCCCACGTGATTTAGGTTTGTTGTTATGGCAACATTCTCACTCCCAGATGCTGTTTGCATTAATTATAGTAATGCAAGATGCCGGCATAAGTGGATCCAAAGTACTCAAAACATCAGAACTTGGTTTCAGGTCCTGAAATCACAGCAGGGGTTCTCTCCATCACAGTCCTGGCCAGGCTTCCATCATGGCAGCCACCTCCCCTTGAAGACAAAGGCTCTGTTTCTAACACTATGGCTGTGGGAAAGGGAGATAAGGAGGGCACACTTCCATGTCTCAGCAACCACCTACCTCTTCCATCCAGCAGGCCAGAGCTCCGACTCAACAGTGGCTGCAATAATGCCAAGGAAGGCAGAAACTAGGAGAAAAACAATCTGGGGAGATGCCAGCCATTAAGAGGGAGTCCCAACAGCTATCTTTAGGAGTTTCTCCCTGACCCCCACATTTCTAGTGGTCCATCTGTTGTCATCCATGCATTCATCTGGCAAGTGTTTGCTTACTGCGTGCTTTGTTCGGGTTTCAAGCCAAATTGACACCATCCTTGTGCATCTGGCTTCCAGTCATCACAGATACCAAAGGAGCCTGTAACGTTCCCCTTGGTGGGATTCCTGCCGGTAGGAAATGTGCAAAAAGGGAGCTGATAGAGTATCAATGAGGCATGTGTTGGCCTTCTCAAAGGGCATGGCCCTGAAGTTGGGGCCTGTAAGATATGAGGAAACTTCTTGATAGAGGAGAAGGTCAAAGGTAAATCCCAGGCAGTTACAGATGCCAGCTCATAGCCAGCCTGCCCGTGGGGTGGGGCGGATGGTGAGGAAGGAGCCCATTAGTGGAGAACCCTCGGGAGATGATTCTATCTTTGGCCGATGAAGGGAGAGGCCATCATGATGAGAGGCATCCAGAAAGCAGTGTGCCTGCTCCTATGGTGCTTACGCCATTTCTTCTGCTACTATAACAAACGACCACACACTGTAAAGCAACAGAGATGCCAGTTCGGTCAGGAGGCCTCATGGGGACCCGAGGAGCTAAATTGTGGTGCAGGCAGCGGTGTGCCCCATGGGGGCTCCTGGCCTCTCCCAGCGTCTGCACGCTGCCTTCATCCTTGCTCCTGGCTACAGTGCAACAGTTTCCCACCAGGCTTTTCTGTCCCCACATCCCCTACCTACCCGTATATGTCACCTTTGCAGTGAGGATACCCTCTCAGAGCAATGCTAGGAGGGCATGGCTCTGCCGTGTGAACACTGTACAGTGGTGAGCCAACCAAACAAACGCAGTAAATCCTATTTTTTCATAGGTACACGGAGTATACTTTAAAATAACCACCGGGGTTATAGTTTAGCAAATGCACGAACTAGGTCCCCTGGGTGCTTCCTGCCATTGTGCAGCTCCCTGCCCTGTCCATGGCATGTATGCTGCACTTGGTGGTGACTGGCAGAGCAATGGTTTGTCTGTCTGGGCCTCACCAGCGTTATGCTACGATGTGAGGAGAGCTCCAGAGCTGGAGACACTGGAAACTAATGGGCTTCTCAGCTGTTCCTCATCCCATGATTAGCCACTGTGTAGCACGTGTGTGGCTTTCAGGGATACGCCCACATGCCCTCCCTACCTCAAACCCTGAACTTGCCTTTGCCACTCCCCTTTGCCATGGAAGGCAACTTGTTTACGGGATCCAGGGATGAGGAGATGAACATCACCAGGAGTCACTGCTCAGCTAGCGATGCTCTTCAATTCTGCCAGCAGCCGCCAACGATGCTTGGACAGGAACAGGGACATCTGTGCAGATGGCCCCACTCAAGGACAGGAGAGCCCTCAGCTCACACAGACAGAAGAAAAAACATCAGTCAGGAGCCTGACAGCAGGTCCCGGCCCCTGCTGAGGGCAGCTGTGCATCTTGTCCTAAATCCATGTCACCTTTTCTATAATCACATCCCAGTTTTCTTAAGGGACCCCAGCCTCTTAAAATAGCCATCTCTCCTACGGCACTGCCCGCAGCCCCCTGACTCATGAACCCTTTCACATCTGTCTCCCCTCTGTCACTTTCCTCTGGTCGCTCACAGCCTTCCATGAATCTGTCAGAGCCAGATCCTGAGCGGCAGGAAGGCCAGCAGCTGCTGAGATCAGGGCTAAAGGGAGGTGGGATTGGCCCCTTGCCAAAGGTTGCTACGACCTATTATTGACAGGGCACCAGAAGCCGGGCAAGGCTTCTTGCTCTAATATCTCTGCACAGCCATAGCCATTTCCAAAAGAAGCCGGGTCACTGACACTTGTCCCAGGAAATAGGATGCATCCTCAGGGGGCCAGTGCCTGCACCTTTACCATCTCTGCCTCATAGCCATGAGTCTCTGTTTGGGTGTGTCAAGAGACAAGGCATGCACCTCCCGTGTGGAAGATCAGTCTTCTGATGACAGTGAGCCTGGTCTACCAGCCAAACTTTCCTTTTCTCTGCTGACCCCCAAAGCCTGCTGGGTACCGGTCCCCCCACCCCAGGCATCAGTGGGCAGTGCCACAGTCTCTTGGGCTCCTATCCTAGCACCCCGGCCTCCATTTCCACGGAGCTCTTTACTCTGAATACACCATCTGTTTTCTGGGGAGCCCTCAGCATGGACACCGTGTTCTGAAGGCAGAACCAAGATTCCAGAGCCTCTAGAATGCTCACTAAGTACCATGACCTCAGCCAAGGCCAAGGAAGGGGAGAAACAGCATCTCCACCTTGAGGCCTGCTGAGAGTGGGTGGAGCCAGCAGGAGGCAGGCTGTGCACATGGGCACAGCAGTCAGGTCAGGTGTCCAGTTCTTTCCCGTTGGGTGGCCTGTGCTGGGACCACATTCCTCTTTATAGGGACAGGTAGGTATACATAGCCAAGGGCACTGATGCTGGGGTAGGTACCTACAGGAGCCAGCTGAGGATTCTACAGGTCTTCAGGGCCTCAGGGGAACCTTTGACAGCCTGCAGCCTCAGGAGGGTGAGGGTTGGAGTGTGATTGGCTGCCAGGGCAGTGACTCTCAGTAAAAAGGTGACAGAAAGAAGGACATGAATTTCTGAACACCTACTGGGTGCCAGACACTTAACGATCTCCTTGAGGCAGAGCAGTTGCTCCCATGTGCTCAGGAAGAAGACAGCCTGGGCAGGGACTAAGAGCCAGTGGGTACCAGAGCAGGGACTGCTGCCCGGGCAGCTCACCCTGAGTCTCTCAGGTCTTTCTTCTCGTCACTGTTCAGCTCCAGCGAGTCCCCACAGCCTCATCCACAGGAGAGAGAAAGACAGGAGGGAGATTCAGGGTTGAAGACAGAGCACCTCACTTTCTCCAGAGCCTATGGCCTGCTGTTTCTTAGACCCAGTGGAGCAAATATCCTGCCTTTTTCTGCTCCAGAAGCCAAGCCCAGCCTGGTATCCAGAGACCTTCATGGCCACTCATGGCTCAGGAACCTACCACAGCACTTTCTGCACTTGCTAAACAAGCAACTGGGGCTGTGCTGGCAGAGGAGGCCAGGCAGCCTTTCCATGTAGCTGTTCCATGCACATTGGTTGGTATTATGATGCCCAACTGCAGGTTCCCACTGTGCACATTGCAGGTTCCAGCAGAACAACTTCTGGCAACCAGGAGTCTCGGTTTCATGTGTGTAAAATGATGATTCTGGTGTCACCTTAAAAGACAGTTGCAGTGAGCAAGCCCTCATCTGCCATGTAATGCTCGCTGTCATTATTAACAGACTGTGAACCTCACATCAACGTACCGGAGAGGGTGACGCTTGACTCATTTCACAGAATTCACAACTGAGGCTAAGAAGCCTCAGGGCCAAGGTCTAGGGTGAAACCTCGTGCGAACAAAAGCATCCCACCAAGAGAAAGAGAGACCTGAGCCAGCACACCCTTGACCCTTGCCGCCCAAACCTCCACCATGCTTCCTCACCAGATGCTAGCTCCAAGCTCACGGACACCTGGGTTTCCAAGGACACTGTGCCAAACAACCTTATGTTCCGCACGGGTCACCCAGTGTTCCAGAGAGACACGGTGAGAGCCAGCCCTCAAGCTGTGCCTGAAGGGACAGAGAATAGGCAAGAAGCAGCCATCTGATTCCTGAAAGCAACAGGAGCTGACAGTGTGTGGGCTGTCAGCTGTGTGGTCCTGGAAGAGCATGTTTGGAGTGCCTGTTTTCTCCTCCAAACAGCGAGAACGAAAAGAGGGCCCAGGTAAAATGAGATCAGGTGTCTTCTCCAACCACACTTGCTGTGTGCCCCAGCATGTCGGCTTTCCACAGCATGCCTCCACCATGGCTGCAGAGGCAGTATCTCATTACATACAAGGTGCCAAGAGCAGACGAGACTTTACCACATCTGCTAAGCACCTTCTTCATGTTCATCCCATCAAACTCTCCAAACATGTCCGTGGAGTTACCTACCTCACCTTGCAGTTGAGGGAATGAAGGTCTCACCATTCTGGCCCAAGAACTAATGCCAGAGTCTTCGTGTGTAGCTATTCATGTCCAGAAGTCAATGCAAGAGACTTTGGTGCAAAGGGCTTCCTGGTCAGTATGGTGCCCAGGCTCTGCCATGAAAGGACACGTTGGAAAGAAAGGACTCTGTTGTCTGCTAATTGAACAGGTGGTTTTGTCACCTGTGCAACAGACACCACTCATCCTCTTTCTGATCTCCTACTTGGGTAGCATAGCTTCCTGCAGAGGCACTCTGGCATCTTCACACCCAAGAGAATGAGGCCCGCAGCTCCGGACAGAAAGCCAGCAGGGCTGTGAGGAGGTCTCACCCTGCCTCTGTGGGATGTGGGCCTAAGTCCCAAACTCTCAGTGTCTCCTTTAGTGAGGCTGTGGAGAGGATGCTACTGAAGCAAACCCGGCTGCCTCCTCATCCCCACCCTGAGTGAGGACAATGCAAAGGGAGGCAGGGCTGGAGACCAGAAGTCCAGGTCCATGCTCTCTGGAGCAGCCTCAGCTTTGGCTAAGCAACCCTGTAGAACTTAGAGAAATAAGGAAGTTTCCCCATTTTCTTGAGCCAGTTGGAATCTGGGTTCTGATCCTTGCAACAGCTTTGACAAATGCAGGAACCCAAAATGGAGCCAAACTATCATGTGAAGAAGAAGAGGAAAAAAAACCTTGGAGACAGTTATTAGCACTTTAATGGTAGTAATTAAACAAACAGGAAAACAGTCAAATTAAATAAGAACATTTTCCTTATCTAGAAGGCAGTACTTAAAGAGGAAATTATTTACTTAAGGAAAAACAGTCAAGCCCAAATGTGAGAGTAGAATGGTGGCCGCAGGAGGCTGGCGGAGAGGAGGGACTGAGTTGCTGATCAATAGCTGGAAAAGCAAGAGGGATGTAGCTGGGCTGAGTCCAGGCTCAGCACTTTGCTGTGCGTGAGGGCCTGCCTTCTGCATCCAGCACCACGATGTTTGAAACAGATGAATGGGTTCTAGTGATCTGTTGTGCACCATGGAGACCACTTGGTATTTCACACTTAAAATTCTTTTCAGGCAGCAAGCTTCGTGATGTGCTCTTACCACAATGAAAGTTAAAGATCTCTAAAGGAACTGAAAGTGATGGGCGCAATGTGCCAGAGGGTAAGGAAGAAAACGGTGGAAGTACCTGGGTCCCGAGTACCTGGGCTGAGGGCTGACTGTGTGCAGGGAGCACCCACTGTGTGTGAGTGCTCACCGTGTGCAAGACACCTCCTGCTGTATTCGTGTTTGACCCTAAAACATCCCACACACTCAGGGATGTGACACCCAGTTATGCAGGTGAGGATATTGATGTTCAGGCTTAGCCAAGCACACACACACAGAGTTCACACCACTCTTGAGCCAAATGGGAGGCCATCTTCTCATCTCAACGTTCATTCTGCAATTGATGTTAAGCACCTGTGGCCACCAGGCCCCACAATTACCATAAACGTCATTGGAGACCTCTCAGACAAGAAATCAGCTAAAGGCTAGTACCAGTGGAAACATCAAAGGCCACCCGATCCTCAGCCATTCTAGAGCGCCCAAGACAAAGGTGAAAACCCAAAGCTGCAGAGCCTGTGAATACCCCATAAGGTCATTGAAACCTCTGTCTCCAGAGCTAAAATACTCTCTGCCCATAGGACACACTGCCTTGGAGGCCAGCATACCAGCCATAGTGCATCTTCTCCCAGTTCATGAGGGATGCACAGTCTCTGCTCTAACTCTGGACAAACACATACTACACCCCCAGGACCAGAACATCCCCATCCAGAAGACCAATACAAACCCCACCCACAGGACACCACAGACTGTTCTAGGACCGCTATACCATGCATCCCCAGGACTGGTGCACCCTTCTTCCCAGACAGCACACCCTGAATCTGCAGGACAGCATATTCTCCACCCATAAGACCTGCACACCTCCTAGCCCCAGGATCAACAGGCCTTCCATCCCAGGACCAGAATGCCCTTCTCCTGATGGGAGCACAGCTCCTGCCCTGAGGATAGACACCACCGCTGCCCGGAAACCCTTCCACTCTTCCTTCCTAAACAAGTAGAAACTCCTTGCAGATAATTATGCAGCCTCTACCCACTGGTTCAGGCAAAAGCAAATCCTCTGTAAACTGTAAAGTACCATCCAGAAACCCGGCTCTTGATTGCAAGTGCCAAGAATCACATAGGGCCAACTGGACCCAGTTTAGCTAGACTAGCATGGAGGGCAGCCACTGTGGATATAACAAGGCTGAGTCCTACTCTTTTGTCTGTCCCCTGGTCCCTAGGAGGGCTCCATCAAACAGATGAGAAAATGGGGCCCAGAGAGAAGGCCCCAGAGAGAGCAAAAGAGAACTTTAATCCAGACTCCCCCACCTCCAGAGCCCTGACAACCTCATCCCCACCCTTGCCAATACACTGAGGAACAGATACAGACAGAAGCAGAGCTGAGCTCCAAACCCTAACCCCTCTTCCCAGGATACACAGAAAGGGTCAACAGCGACTCCAAGGAGCCAAGCTGCTCACACTCTGCCCTGGCCTCCTCAGAATATATCACAGCGCTGAAGGAACAGGCTCCTCGGTGCCATAAATAATGGAGAACCCGTGCGCTCTGTGGCATTTCTGCTGAAGTCATCACTCACCCACACACCCTGTGCTGCCTGCATAGCTAAAGAAATTTCTTGGCTTTTTTTTTTTTTAAGTATTGCAGCCTTTTATTGAAGCTAGTGTTTGAATTTAGCATCCACTGAGTGTGTACTTGATGCTACAACAAACTGTTTCAGGCAGTGGAGACCCACGGACCTGGTAGCTCCTTACTGAGAAGAGGGGGTAGGGAAAGAAAGGAGATGGAAAAGAAGAGAAGGGAGGGCCGGGCAGAGGGAGAGGGAGTGGGTTAGAACTGTAAATTATTCACCACCATTACCAGCAGGAGGGAGGAGGGGGAGATACTAGAGGGAGGAGAGATGGTAGGTGAGTAGAGACAGATCAGGCAAGTCTGGGCTTTGCAAGAGGAGGGGGAGAGGTAAGCACTTCCCCAAAACTAGGCCCAAAGGGAATTCCAGGATGGTCTTTAAACGGGTGAAGGGCAGTGGAGAGGAGCCTAATGATGGAAAAGCTTGCTGTGTGCACTGAAGTCCCTCGGTGTACACACACAGAGTCAGGAGGCCATCCTGAGGCACCAGGTAAGACAAGGAAACTGAGCCTGCAGAGGAGGTGGCTCTAGGCCCCCTGGAACTTGGAGAGATCCCTGAAAGCCAAGGGCATAGACACTGAACCTGGAAAGTCAGCCAAGAGCACCAATAGGAAACTTCAGCAGAGCCGTATGACAGAGTACAACCACAGAGAAGAGCAACTTGCTGTGGGTGGGTGAAACGGAGTGGTCTGGAGGCGGGATCAAGGGCTGGAGACAGAAGCTCCTACACAGAGAAATGGCGTCTCAGACAAAGGAGCCCTCAACAGTAGGGGCCATCTGCTGTCTCAGGTCCCAGCTGCTGTTCCTCAGTATACTTGACAACCAAACCCTGATTTTCTTTGGGGAACCCTTACTCCTGGTCCTTGTGGCATAAGTGGTGTGGATGTCCTCCTAAATGCAGGGTCAGTTCCACAGCATGACCCAAATCAGCTAGTGAGTAGCTGCTCTAGAACTTGCTGGCATACCTAGGAAACAGACTTTCTCTCTTTTCCCGGAGTTGCTTCTTGTGGTTACACGAGGGAGTGCCTGTCTGAAAATGGATCCAGAAGGGAAAAACATTCCTTAAGCACCTGTATGCCTGACACCACCACCCCCCACCCCACTGCCTGTGAATACTCCATTACATAAATCAGCAACTTCTCCTTTCTGTTTAGCAATGTTTGAGCTGGCTTATTACACTTAAGATCTCTAGGACAATGACTGAGTGAAAACATCTCTGTGTAGAAGATGGCATGTGTGTGGTGGTTGGGGGGCAGGTTGGGGAGAGGAAGATGTGATATTCAAAGTGAGCAGGGTGTGACAGGAAATGAAGATGCATAGGCAGAATTGACCAGTACACACTGGGGCAAAAGGGCAAAGACAGATGCACTGCTGGGATCAAAATGCCCACAGGAACAGTGGGCACAAGTAAAGGTTTTGGGGGCTTGCAGTTTCAAGGAGGTTTTGGCCATCATTGGCAGGGAGGCACAGAGAGGTTCATGGTGGAGGAAGGGAGTGTTGGAGTCTCCTCATATGATGGTAATTCAAGAAACAAAGAAGGCAGCCAGCCTCAAAGATGGCTATAATCTCCAAAAGTTCTCTCTTAGTGACCTGTTTCCTCCAGCCAGGTCTCATGTTCCAAAGCCTCTAAAATAGTGCCTCAAGCTGGGTCCTCACTGGTGGGGACTTCTGATTCAAACCACGCCAAGCATAGGCTGCCGAAGCCTGGCAAGGACTACAAAGCAGAGGAATGGCACCTTGCATTATATGTATGTGGAATCACTCTGTTTATTCAAATGTGTTTAAAACCTAGAAAGAATTCCCAAGCGTGAGCCAGACATTTTTCTTCCCAGGCGGTGCGGGAACGGAGGTGCTATCCAAGGTACTGAGAGCCCCAAGGGACTGTTCCAAGAAAGGGGGCAGGCTGAGCCCAGTGGGTGGAGACTGGCTTGCCGGCTGGCACACTGAAATGCCACCACGCTCTATCCTCTTCGCCTCTGCACATCCATCCTGTGCTGTGTCCCTGCTCCCACAGACGGTGCAGGAAGAGCCTCTGTCCCACCTCCCTGAAACACAGGGCACCCCAAGTCTTTTTATAGCAATGACTAACACCTTTGTTTAGGGTCAGCCAATTAGATAGCAGTATTGGTCCCAGTTTTCTCTCCTTGTGTTCTCTGTGGTTTGATTGTAGAGTTCCTCTCATTAAATCACTAGGGCAAATCTCCCCTTCCCTAGACCTCAGCCACAGCCACATGAGACATGAAACACCTTCCTACTCCACATGTAACTTTCACCTAACCTGTAATTTCATACAGGGTTTTTAACTATTTGTCTAGAAAGTTTCATGCGTTGGAGGCTCTAGAGTTCTGGATTTTGAAGCATTCTGTATTTGGGATTTCCAGAGTAGGGCACCCAGCTAACATTTGCAGCTAAAATGGTCCTAACAGATCCTGAGTGATGGCTGCATCCCTCCCCTCCACATGTCATTGTCCTTCTGCTGGTCTTCACGCACTGAGACAGCACAATGTCAGAAGTCCCAACCTATAGAACTGTAAGACTAAACCACCATTCTCTATAACCTACCCACTCTTGGGCATTCTGTTATAGCAGCACCAAACAGTCTAAGACTGTGTTTATGGCCCATTCCTTTCTTCTTTTGGGTTCCTTTCTTACCTTCCTTCCAGTTTATTATCTCTTATAGGGGGATGGGGTGGGAGCCATATGACTTCAGGGTGACTGACATGGCCCTGGAAGGGAGTTTTAAGATGTGTCCTCTCAAGGGCCAAAATGGGAGGCAGATTGGACATCTCCAGGTGTCCAGTGCACTTCCCAAGGGAGGAGAATGCAGCACAGAGAGCTTTGTCAGTTTCTGAACCTGGCATGACAGCAGCTTGCTTGCCCACAGCTGATGAATTTTAAAAGAAGCATAAAATAATTTGTAATAACCTTGAAGCTGAAAGAGTAATAAATGTTTCAAAGCTTGGCTGGTCTGAAGCCTCTCTCTGCAGTGGATTAGCTCATTCACTGATGACAGATTTGGCAGCAGGGAAGGGGGTTTGTGTGAAAAGATTAACAGATTCCAGAAGCCATGTTGGACATGAAATGTCCCTGCCCATTTAATTCTTAGAGGCCCTCCCATCCCCACCTGAGGCAGGAGCTGTTATCATACTTCACAAACCCAGCATAGCCCTGGCTCATTCTCTGGGCTGGGTCATAACCTAGCCCTCCTGGTTCAGCCCTGAGACTCAATCCAATCCAGGCTTAGACTCCCATGTGTGCCTGTCAAAGCCTGTCAACTGCCAGCACCCCGAGCCTCGCCAACAAGCCTGAGGTATGTGAGGCAGGAACATGGCATTCCCACCCATGCCAGTTCTCAGGGAGTTAGACAAAAAGTGAAGCTACCACATCGTTAGCATATACAAGGAAATGTGGCTCAGGGGACCCCAAGACAGGGCAAGCGATCCCAGAGAAGCTGCAGGGGGACAAACGTGAAATCCGTAGAAGACTGGTGTCTTACCCAGCTGTCCAGCAGGGCAGGAGTGAGTGTTCCTTCCCTAGTTGCCAGCAGGGGCCAAACTGTCGCCTCCTAGAATACCCTGAGGGGACTCTCTGCCACGGTCATGGTTGACAATGGGTGAGTGGGACTGAAAGGACCTTTGTTCTTGGGGAATATCTCTGAGCAAGCAGATAGCAGACTGTGCTCTAAGCACTTGCTTTGACCGGTCCTGTCTTCCCCACAGCTGAAAGGTGGGCTTACGGGTCGGATTTTACAGAAGAGACGGTAAGGGGCTTCTCAAAGGTTACAAAGCTTGCCCTGTGTCCTCCTGCACTGGTACACCTGTCGCCCTGCATGCTCCATGCCGTCACTCCCACTTGTGGAAAGCAAGCTGGTGCTGTCACAGGGCTTTCTATGCTGATCCGCTCAAACCATCATTCATTTCCTCTAATGAAGGGACTGACCCTCAAAGCCAATGGAGCTTGCCTAAGGCCGCAAGCCAGTCTGGAAGAGCTAGGAGGACACAGCAAGACAGCTATAAGGTTGACCCCATTTCTGCAAGGGCACACTTGGTCACAGGCATGTGACACAAAGGGGACAGTGAGAAACAGAGTGGAACAGGGGTGCTTGGGACAGTGAAAAATGAAAACTCCTAAGGATTGCAGGAGGCCGAGGAAAGCTTTCGAGCCAGGAGCTTGGTGACAGAAAGGTGAGCACAGGACCCAGTGGTTTGCGTAGGTGGCTGTGTGGCCCTTTCCCGAGCTTGGGATAAGCCATGGTTTAAAGCAAAGCTCTAAGCCTAGCAGGACAACAGGGCAGTTTGGGAAACTGAGATGAGCAGTCAGAAAAAATTCTTCACAACCACAAACCCAGAGCCACCTGGGCTGCTGGCTGGCCCCAGCTGGGGCACAGTCACTGGGCCTCTCTGTCCCAGTGGGGTCTGCACTCCCAATGTTTGCTCTAGCTCCTCAGAGAAGGACCTGAGGTGGCAGGGAATGAGGGGCTCTTTCCTCTTCTGTGTCCTCAAAACATCTGACCTATCTCTCTGTCCCTCCTCATGACACCTTTAAGGCAGCTGAAGTTCCGGCCCCACCTGATCCAGTTCGCCCCGCTTCCCATGTTCTATAGAGCAATGTGTGAGCCTCCCTCTCACATCTCGCTTATATGTTTTGCCTTTTTCCAGTTAGGCGCCTCACAGAGCCATTTCCAACCATGAGCAGTAGCAGAAAGAGACAGCAGCACCCCAACACCTGGTGCAGCCTGAGATGCCCCTTAGCTCTCAACACTTCCATTCAAGGAAAGCCAGGTGCTTGGCTTCTCGGTGAGAAAGAACTTCAAGGCAAGCCCATAGGAAGCAGAGCTGGAGTTCATTACTTCATTGTAATTTAACATGGATCTTAAGTGCTGGGTGATGCTCAGGGGTGTGAGGCAGAAAACCCACCCTCGAATATGACCTTCCCAAGGGAGAGTCACATTGAAGTGTCTGGGTGATGGTTTGGGTGCTCTTGAAACCTCCTTGTTTAATGGGTTTCGGGGAACACTGCCCCCCTCTGTCTATGATTCCTCTTAGAGTGTAGGGCAGCTTTGATGGTGCCTTAGACGGGATTACAACCAGATACTGTAAAGCCAGGAGCCACTAAGCTTGTACAAGGGGTCAGAACATGCTCTATGTCTGTAAAGGGATTTCTGATGCGACTGGGAAACTCCAGGTTTACTGCTCAGCTGGAAGAAAGTCCTAAAGCAAACATAACTGTGTTGGGATTCTTTACTCACAAGAGGCTTCATCAGACTCTGGGACAGGGTTCTCTCTCCTTCCCCTGTCCAGATAACTTCCATGCTCTACCTTACCTCATGACCACCTTCCAGGCAGTTGGCTCCTCCTTGATCCACATGGCCACCCCTCCTGTCATGTTTTGTGGAACACCATGTGCCTGCACCCACATCAGCCACTTTCAAGTCCATCCACAATAATTCTTGCTGCTCTGAATCTGGGTCCTTAAGTCCCTCAATCTGGGGTCGAGGAAGCGGTTCAGGAACGGTCACACAGCTTGAAGGAGACAGGGACCGTCCTTAAGCCTGTGTCCTTGGTGTCACACTGTGCCTGAGCCATGTGTGTCTGCCTGTCTTCAGGTCCTGGCTTCCAACCGTCCTGGCACCTGCCACAGTTTAGCAGGTTACCATGGTATCGCTCCCCAGCACCGGGGGAGGGGTGGGGGGGTGGGGGGGGGTGGGGGGGCAGCTGGGACCACCATCTGTTTACAATGCTGTCAGAGGAATTGATGGCATGCGAAACTGTCAGCTCAGCGGGAGGGAGGGGGAAGAGTGGGCGGCCACAAAAGCTTCCAAGCCATCTAAACCCATCTCCATCCAGAGCCACTGCTCCTGGATTAAAAATGGAAAGGGGTGGGGGGAGCTGAGAGAGCACTTCCCAAGGGGAGAAGCTAGAGGCTATTGTATTAGTCTTTCCATTTGCTGCAGCCACAACTCACAAGGTCTCCTCAGCGCCCATAGCCCCAGGCCCGTCATCATAGAGCAAAGGCTCAGAGACAAGAAGAGCTTTTGCTAAGGCAGAGGAAGTTGAGTCCACTAGGAATAGCTCCCCAGTTCTCAGGCAGAGAGGCTGGGAGCTTGCTCTAGGCCAACAGGGAATCTCAGGCTGGCACCAGGGCAGCCTAGTCCAGGTAAGCATTGTTGGGATCCGTAAGCAGGCATCTCTATGGCCAGCCCCAAGGGACCCAACAAACTGGTTATCAGGCATCTGTGAGGCCACCTGCAGACCACCTGCGGGCCACCTGAAACTACCTATGCATGCTCTGGGTCACCTTATAAGAGAACTTGAAGCCCCTCCTCTCTCTCTTATCTGCCCTGTCCAGAGGTGGTCTCTGTGACTCCTTCCCCTTCCCTTAATAAACCTCCCATGTGAAACCAGTTGTGTGGTACGATTTGTGAACCCGCTATGTAACCTTGTTGCACAATCCTAACAAGTACCCTGCAACTGGCTGTTGTCCACATGTGTAGAAAGTGGGAAAGGAAGGCTAGCAGGAAGACTGACCATAAGCCATGATGCTAGGGCCCAGGACACCATTTCCAAGGGACGTTTGACTGTTCTAGAAGTATAGCTAGAGGGACAGTGATTTGTCACTTTCTTGCCCAGCATCCATCCACTCCTCCTCAGTCATAACTCTGCAGTCTCCTATGGTAAACCAGACTCTGCTGGTCTCACCCACTGGGGTTTAACAAGGCTGATAATCCAGATGTACCCCAACTGACCTATCTCAGTCTCTGTCCATGATGGCTGCCTCAGGCAGTTACGGGATCTGAAACAATAAAAATCAGGAATCAGGAAAGGGACCCTCTCCACTGCTGGACGGCTGTCAGGACAGCACACAGGCAGGAAGTGTGCAGCCATCTTGGCTCTGTACAGGCAGAGCTAGCCTGAGATGGCAACCAGCAGCAT
>CM053760.1:72675691-72719919 GCA_028658305.1 Pachyuromys duprasi
AAACAAGCAGAGACCAGGAGTGCGTCCCGAGAGAGAAGGCAGGCCCAGGCTGCCTCCAGAATCCCCCTTCACCCTCACTGCAGCACCAGCCTCACTTCTGCAAGCAAGTTGACCAAGTACTTAGTAATGTTTCTCAGAAGGTACTCTGCCAAAGTGACCCACTGGTCCCCAGCCAGCCCAAGTACTTTGAGGAAATTCTTTGCCTTCCTTGGGCCTGTCTCCACTATGAAGAGGGGATGTTTTCTGGCACTGTGCTGGAGACGAAGAAAGCATGAGCAGACAAGGCACACACAACCTCCAGCTCAGGAGCAGCTTCACATCCCTCAGCCCGCGCCAGGATGCCAGCCTTCCATCAAACACGGGGCAGCGACTTCAGGCAGAGAGCTTCCTTTACAAGCATAGCTGCCGCAGCTACAGACTGAAATGCATTCGGGTCAGAGCACCTTGATGTCTGGGATTTGCTTCAAAGTGATAACACGGGAGGGGAAGTGGGAAGGGGTAAGCACAGACACTGAGCAGCTGCAGGGAGAGGCCATGGAGGCCACTGCTGCTCTTTCCAACAGTGTATCACTTGTAATCTTTAAAATAATATGTTGAAAAACAAATAAATAAAAGCTGTGCCTAGCGCCGGGGTGGACTACTCCAGTGTGCATTTCAGTGTGACACCCTGAAAGGGCCAAAGGGAAACAAAAGAAGCAACCAGAATAACTACTGAAAAAGACTAGTTTGAGTCTACACTGCCTGTGATTTCTCTCTGTCTCAATCAGGATTCCTAATTTGTGCTTCCTGACTTCTAGGGAGGCTAAGACAAAGCAGAAACCAACAGCTACTTGAGTCTTCTTTGAAGAGAAGAAAGAATACTGTAAAAGTTGATAGAAGTTTCCCTACAATTGGAAGGGATCTCACCATGACAAAATTCCTCAAGTCCCAAGAACAACCATCATACTGCTAGCCCAGCAGCATCCCAGTGCTGTTGGAGCAAGACTGAGGACATCACCATGGTAACCAGAGTACCACTGTCCAGAAATAAGGTGACCCTCGGGAGAGATTCGGCAAGGTCTAAGAATGCAAAACCCCTTGCTTTAAACCGGGAGTGACATGTTCTCACAGGGACTGACATTGACCTTCTACTCGGTCGGATATGTCTGAGTTTTAAGCTGATTTAAGGAAAACAAGAACAGAGGGCCAGTGAGCACATGACAGGGTGACATGGCAAAGCTGGTCATTGTTGGGGTCCAAAGAGGAGGATTCTGACCTGGAGAACAAATCCTGAGTAGACACGGCTGCCTCATCTATAACAGTAAGTATAACAGGACCAGGGTGGGAGGGGACTCCTCCCAGTGGGAGGAGGTGTGGGCCAATTCTCCCACTTCAAAGGAGACCCAGGGCAATCCTGGCTTCCTCCTCCTCCACACAGGGCAATCCTGGCTTCCACTTGCTCCTCCTCTCTGCTCCTGCATCTAGGAAGAAGCCATGTAAATGGAACTGTAATTAATACGCAGTCAGCAAAGGCTAATTAAGAATTTATTTTTTGCTCCTTGACTAATGACAGTTTGAACTCTGTTTTCTCGTTTTCTTGGTTGGCTACACAGAGTCCCCGAAGTCCTCTGCAGAGAGTCAGGAGGCCCTCGTTAGATCTGCAAACAGAATTAGTCATCTCAAGTGCCAACTGCACACCTCCAGGTCATTTGTGTCCACCTGCAGCGAAGACAAACTCACACAGGCCGCTCAGCTTCTTTCCAGCTTGCTCCTTTCCTGGTCTCCTCCACCTCAAGAACTGAAACACCATCTTCCGGAATTACCCTAGAGTACCTCCCTTGCCCACACTCCCCACCCCACCCTGAGCCAAGGCTGCAGGCTGCATCCTCCCCGTACCATCTGCCCACTTCTAGCCACATCCCCACCTTCTCCCAGACTCCAGCTGCCATGTTCTCCTAGCCAGGGCCGCCACACTCGGCTCCTTGCACCATCCCCCTATACATGACGACAAGTTCTTCCAAATATAAGGCAGAACACTTAAAATATTAATCAAAACTCTCTATAGTTTCCCGTGGGCTAAGAGCAGAGGCCCACCCCGCCCAGCAGCAGCTAGTCCAGCCCTCCCTCTTCTCATTAAACACTTCCATCTTTGCTTGTGTGGTGTCACAACTTCTGGGCCTTCTGTCTCCCTACCTGGCTTTTTCTTACTACTAAGTTCTTTAAGTCTTCCCACACTGCCTCCGTCCTCCTTGGGTACCAGTTCTGGTGTCTCTTTCCCCAGGAGACATGCTCCCTGACTGTGCCCTCTGAAGCAAGCTTCTCTGTCCCCCAGCTCTTTGTTGTATAAATGTGCCAAAGATAGCCCGGTCTATTGGTCCCAAGGTTATTTCTTCACAGTAGGCTGAGACTAGTTAACTCAAAAGCCAAACTCAAATTGTTATACAGCTACTTGTCTTCAGAATAGCTCAATAAAGCTAAGTTTTTACTTACTCCCGACCTGAAGCTTTGCATGTTCCATAAAACTGTATCGTCCTCTGCTGGGTGTTAATACAAATAGCTTATGACTCTAAGTCTCAGGGTTCTACTTCCCTTGGGGAAAACTGACATGAAGTCCCTGATGTCCTTCTGAGCAACATCACCTGGATATGTCAACAAAGTCCTCTGAACCTCATCTTCTAGAGGTCTCTTGTCCTCCACCACTTTTGGATGGTGGCTCCTGAACAAAACTCCTCCAACCAGCATGCCCGCATTCCCTAGCTAAGCTGTACCATTTTCTTCGTAATACTATTACTTTCTAAGACTGCTCGGTTGATCTGTTTGCTGGTTTTTTTTGTCTCTCTCCCCCATTAAAATATAAAGTCCATATAAGCAGCCAAGAAGACTATGAAAAATACATTTGCATACTGTCCTAGTTACTTTCCTGTTGCTGTGGAGAGACACCATGGCAAAGCAGCTTACAGAAGAAGGGGTTTACGTGGGCTCCCTGCTCCCAAGGGAGACTCCATGGTAGCGGCAGATGGGTGCCCAGGATGAGGCAGTTGCACTTCTCAGTCTCTACCCCAAGCCTTCCAAGAAAGAATGTTTAAACCATTATGGGCGTGGTGGTGCACACCTTTGACCTGCCATTCAGGAGGCAGAGCCAGGTGTGTTCAAGGCCAGGCTAACCTACAAAGTGAGCTCCAAAGACAGTCAGGGCTAGGTCAAGAGACCTTATCTCAAAAAGAAAAGCAGGATGCTTTTAAAATGTGAAATAAGGATTTGAGCCACCAGGAAGATAAAGTAAACAACATTCCTCATGCAGGTGCAACTGTAAAGCCCTTCGGTTTGTGCACACAGTGAACAGCAAAGGACTCTAAAGCAGAAGAAGGAAGGTAGCTTGTGTAGAGGCCACAGGCAGTACACAGAGTTGAGGTTTTCCCGCCTGTCATGGGTTAAAGCTAAAGAAGAAAGCAGCCTATGTGTACTGACCAAAACAATAAAGCCCAGCACATGCTTACTTTGGACTCATTTTCTCACTGCTATGACAAAACATCTAAAAGACAGAATTTAACTTTCTTTTGGCTCATATTGTCTGTAGATGGTCAGCTAGTTTCTGTTTCCATGTCACAGAGAGCAGAGCATCATGACAGAAGGACATGAAAGGACAGCCAGGGAGCAGAGAGACAGGCTGAGAGAAAGGGATCTAGGGAAATAATGCCTTGCAAAGGTACGCCTACCCCCTAAGTTTCTATTCCAATAACACTATTAAATTATGAGTCCATCAACAGATGAATTCACTTAAAAAGTCAAAGCCCTCATATTTCAATCACTTCAGGGAGACATTTCATATGCAAAGGACCTGGAAATGTGCAGCCCAGAAAGGCAGAAAGCCATTTGTCAGCAACTGATAAATCAATAGAAAGACTGTAGATCCTGCCCTTGCCACCAAGCTTTGGCCCAGCTTGGAGACTCTCAATCTCCATCCCACCTGGCTAGAAGATCTCCACACCTCAACCTTAACTGGTATTACCATTGGCCAAGTGGGGAGGGGGAGTAGCAAGCCCCTCTCACCTGAGGAAAGATTATCCCTTCCAACCAGGAGGTATAAATGGAAATGTTGTGTGGAACTGTGTAAAACGGGTCCAATTCCCTGAAAAATAGAACTACTCTCTTCTTCCCAAATAAGAAGTAGATTACTTGGGTATCCTCATTAAGGACATCCAATTCATAATTTTAAACCTTCCAAAAAAAAAAAATCTCCAGACCCAGATGGCCTCACTGAAGAATTCTACCAAATGTTTAAAGTAACACCAGTTCTGTAAATCTCTTCCCAGAGAGCAGTAAAGGGAAAAACACATCTAAGTGAATTTTATGAAGTTAGTACTACAGAGATTCTAAAATCAAAGAAAAACACAGAACCCGAGAGTGAGAACTACGAACTTCAGACCAGCACCGTTCATGAATACAGACACGATTTCCTTAACAAAATGTTAGCAAACAACTTGAAATATTTCACTACCGACTGCATCTTTATCTAAAAACCAATCAGTGCAACCCTCTATATTGACAAAACAAAGAAGAAAAATAATTCGGTACATAATCAATGTCAAAAATTTCAACAACCCACTTATGATTAAAACTCTGGGGGAAAGAAAAGACCAAGGAGGACTTCTTAAACTTGATCAAAACGACTACACAAAATCTGCAACCAACACTACAGTCAATGTGAACAGACATGGGATGTTTGCTCTACAAAATCAGGCAGGGCAAGCATGTCTAATCTTTGCACTCTTATTCCTTGTGGGTACTAGAAGCTATAGTCAGTGTCATAGTGAAATATATACATATATATTATTAAAGATAATATATATATTAAAGATAAAAGAAATTGCGTTTGGAGAGATAGCTTAGGGATTAAGAGCAGAGTGCTCTTCCAGAGGACCCAGGTTCAATCCCAGCACCCACATGGCAGCTAACAATCATCTGTAACTCCAGTTCCAGGGGATCCAATGCCCTTTTCTGGACTCCACAGGCAACAGACACAAATATGGTGCACAAACACACATGTAGGCAAAGACTCACACATATAAAATAATAAAATAAATTAAAAAAATAAATGCAACAAAAGAAATTGAAAGTGTGCAGACTAAGGCTGGGAGATGGCTCAGTGAGTAAAGAGTAAGAACAGAAGTTGAGCTCTCTAGACTCCTTGTAAGAGCCAGCTGAGAATGGTCCCACTCCATCCCAGCACTAGGGTAGAAAAGTCAACAGAGCTAGAACCAAGCCCCAGGTTCAGCAACAGACCCTGTCTCAGTATGTCATGTGGAGAATGATCAAGGAAGACAATCAGTGTCAATCCTGGGCCTATGTACACACATGTGTACCTACACACATATGAACATACACACTTGTATGCACAGACACTGCTTTCACATCATACATGAATTCCTCCGAGAAGCATGTAGAACATACAGGAATAGATAAAAGGATCAGTATTTTCAGATGTTATAACTATATATGTACAACAACCTAAGGAATATAAAAATAAAACGAAAACCTGGAAATATGAGTGAATTTGACAAGACTGAGGAGTAAGATAAACATGCAAAAATCAAGCGTGCTTCTGGTTGCTGGTGTCAAGTTACTGCTAGCCTGGATTCAATGCCACTTGCAATCACTCTGAAGAAAGGAAGTTACATACCAAACAAGACATGTGGGGGACTGATGTGCTGAAAATACACAGTGCTGATGAAGGAGGTCAAAGCCCTAAATTGTTATGTAAAGACCGCCACGATCATGCAGCTGAGACTTGACATTACAGAAATACCACTTTCCCCCAAAGCCCAAGAAATGTTTCTACAGCTATAGGAAAAAAAAAAAAAAAACACACCTATGCTAAAATTCACATACAAAAGTAACTAGAATAGCTAATGTAATTTTAAAAATCAAGAACGATGTGAGAGGGTCCGGTGTACTTGATCTTAAAATTTAGGCTACCCTCACGGTTCAGACATTCACTGAGGTGTATGGGCTTTGCAGCTTATTGATATCGGTGTGTAATGTTTCTTTTATTTGCAGCTCTTCATAATAAAGCTTATGAAATTTAAAAAATTAATATTTCAAGATTAAATAATTGAAGATATCAAGGCTATGAAGTAGGTGCTAGGACAGATGCATGAATCCATGGAACGGTATAGAGAATCCAGAAAGAAACGCATATAAATACACCCGAGAGCTTTCTGGCAGAGGTGCAAAGGCTGCTGAACAGATCCAGACAATCGGTGCTGAAAGCGCTTGGATGTTCACTGCCAAAAAGTCCCCTTCAAACTAAAGCTCGCATCTTATACAAAATTTAAAATGGATCATAGACTTACACGGAAAATGTTAAGCTATAAAACCCTTTTTAAAAATAGAAGATCTTCAGGGTCCAGAGCCAGGCGAAGAAACGCTAAGCTCCACAGCAGAGCTCTCATTTGCAAAAGGAAAAATTGAAAATGGATCTCATTAATGTTTTAGAGTTTCTCCTCTGTGAACGATGTTGTTACCGGGATTAAAAGGTGAGTGGCTGACAGGAGAAGACCAAGAAACGCTCCGCAACAAAGAGCCGGTTGTAGCAGCCTCATGCAGCAGCTCTAGATCTGAGCTTAATTATCTACTAATATTAAACAGTGAGTGATATGCAGATCTCTCCAAATTCATCATATCAAGCCTGGCCTGGCAGCACCTTCCTGAAATCCCAGCTACTCAGGAGGCTGAAGCAGGAGGATGACAGGTTCAAGGCCTACCTGGGCTACAAAGGGAGTTCAAAGTGAGACTCTGTCTCCAGATATAAAAAGGAAAGAAAAAGTTCTGGGGACCTGGAAAGCTGTAAATTGTATCGTTCCACTTACGTTACATTCTGGTCTCAGTAGTTTTATGTCAACTTGACATGTGCCAGTCATCTGGGAAGAGGAAACTTTTTGAGAAGGTTCTTCCATCAGAGCGGCCTGTGGGCAAACCTGTGACAGATGAGGGAAGGCCCAGCCCATTGTGGGTGGTACCAGTCCTGGGCAGGTGGTCCTGAACTGCAGAAGAAAGCAGGCTGAGCAAGCCATGGGAAAAAAGCCAGGAATCAGAATTCCTCCTTGGTCTCTGCCTCAGTCCCCCTGACACCCTCAGTGCTGGACTGTGACCGTGGAGTAGGACCTGGGAGGATGAAGTAAACCCTTCCGGTCCCGTGCTGCTTCTGGCCCTGGCGGTCTGTCACAGGAAAGGAAACCCTAAGACACATTGCTTCCTATAAAAGGCAAAAGCATCAACTTCTAAGTTACAGCAGAAGGCAGATCTGTGTTGCTGGGCATGGGGTTGACTAAAAGGAGGAATGAGGGGATTTGGGAGGACGTGGTAGAGATGTCTTATATATTGTCTGGGGTGATTGTTACATGATTGAGTGTGTTTAACAAAGTTAGTGGAACTGTGTCCCTAAAATGCACCCAATCGTATATAAACTTTACAGTAATACACCTAATTAAAAAATAACTCAGGAACTTAACAGTGAAATAATAAACAGTCCAACTGCAAAATACTCGAAAGCTACGAAGAGCTGCTTCAGCAAAGAGGGAATGCTAAGGTGAGCAGCACAGCAGTGGTCAGCAGCACCAGCCATCAGAAGCAGAACGCAAGGCCGCAGTTCATGCTGGTGCACACAGCTGCCTACAACAGGGACTGACAACAGCAGGGAACACTGAGGAGGAGCGGCCGCAGCGTCGGGTTTCAGGTTTAGGTGTGAAAAGGTAGTTGCTGTTGTAACTAGTCTGGTAGGTTCTTAAAAGAACAGACAAACTACATACCATCAATCCCACTCCTGGAACTTCCTGTGAGAGAGTCCGACCTGAAGTGACGCCGGTGACCCACCCAGGGGCAGGTGCTGAGAGTGGAGCCTGCCAAACCAGCCGTGGCAGTCAGTGGCTGAGGAAACCATCAGCAAGGCACGGCAGCAGGGTGACTCCAGAGACAGCAGCTGGTGGAGAAGCCGCTGTGAGGGAGTGTGCGTTCTGAGACTCTGTGTCTGCAGAATGGCAAAGCTTTGCAGGGAGCAGAACAGCTTAGCGACCCTCGCCGGTAAGCGAAGAGTGGGGCAGGAATAGGTGCTGCCCTGGCAGGACAACCCGACACCCTGTGCTGTGACTTGACTGTAGCCATGTCATCATCCCCATTGTTCTGTTTTCCTATAACTTTGCAAGGAAGTGGGTAAAGAGACGTAAGACTTCTCTGTATTGCACAACTATCTCAAATTTGAAGGCTCAAATAAAAAATAGCACTTGGGCTAGAGAAATAGCTCGGTGGATAAGAGTGTTCTTGCTCTTGCACTGGACCTGAGCTGAGTTTCCAGCATCCAAGCCAGGTAGCCTACAAGCATCTGTAATGCCTGTTACGAGGGACCCTATGCCCTCTGCTGGCCTCCAGGGCCACCTGCACTCACATGCACACATGCAGCATACACACCTACATACAAAAAATAAAAATAACAAAAATGAATTGTTTTTAAAGTAATAATACTTTATTGTTGGCAGCATGGCTTGTACTTAAGGGGAAAAAATTTGGAAACCACCTAACAGTTCATTAGCAGAGAAATGGTAAACCATAATTGAATGCTGAACAGAGTGAGTATCTAAAGTTGTAACATTTCTGTCTTTCTGTCTTTCTCTCTCTGCCTCTCTTCTCTCTCTCTCCTTTCTCTCCTCTTTCTTTCTTTTGTGTGTCTGTATGTGTACCTGTGTAAACCTAAGTTTTAATTCTTTGATGATGAATGACCATGAGTGCACTTGCTGAATTGAATAATGGATACATACATACATACATACATAGACACATAGACAACAGGTCAGATGCTTCATACAGCACAGTACCATGCACACAAGCACACACACACACATGCACAAACACAGTGTGGCTTCTGTGTAAATACTCACACCTTGAGTTCTTGGTAACTGCTCAGATCCTGAGGGGTCACAACTACTGATTACTGGGAGCCTAAAAGACTCTTGCCATTCTTGTGCCTAACACAAATCTAAGCAGAGCTTATCCACAGCCTTAGAATACGTCACGGAAGGAGGCAGGGAACAACTGGGGCCTCTTTGGAGAGCAAGGGTACAAAGAACAGTTTGTGCACCCTGGCCTGGCCCAGAGCCCCTTGGCCTCAGCACCACCAGCATCTGGAGCTTGCGATGTTGTGTTTGCTTCACCAGCCTCAGCTCACTAGCTACCAGAACATCACAGCCCCATAGGTAAAGACAAAAATGTCCTTCTGGGATTGTCATGACTCCCAGCAGGGATGGGGAAGCGAATGGCAGGATCAGGACTGCTGCAGTGAAAACTGCTCGGTGACAGTCGCAGAGCAAACCCCAGCTGAGGAGCAGAGCTGGTGTGGGGCAGGGCGCCATGGGCGATGGGTCCCCGCTTTCGTTTCTGACAGGGAGAATATACGCAGGTCTGACTAAGGTCATTAAAAATTAATTTTTCCAAAGCAGCCTTTGCTGGAAAATATCGTCCTGGAGTGGGGAAGAGGCCTGGCAGTCCTTCGCAGACTGCTGCAGGAAGTGGGATGTAAGCAAGTGCCTGACTCCCATCAGATGGGCCTGAGCACAGCCTGTGCTGGCCATCCCACCTGCTCCCTCGGTCTCCATGCCCAGGCCAGGGTGAGGAGCGCTGTCTGCCCTTTCTCAACACTAACCTGTCCTGAGCGCCCAAGTGTCACCCTTTAGAAAGGTCCCTATCATCTCCCAAGAGTTAAACAGTGTGGGGCTGTGATGGCCCAGGGCTCAGTGCTCTGCAACACTGTCCGCCAGGCATGGGGGATGTCACCACCGTCTGCCCCTCTCCTATGACACTCCATCTGTGCCCAGGCCCCAGCTCCTCTCTTCTCAGGACTCATTTGGCTCAGGGAATGCTGACACCAGGGAAAGATGACAGAGAGGTAGACAGTTTCTGCATCCTTCCTGACAGGCAAGTTCTCCCCCAAGTTCTCCCTGGAGGCTTTCTCCCCTCAGCCACTGAGCTCCCAGGATCCTAATAATCACTCTTCCTTCCCACTCTTTGTAACTCGCTTCCCTGTGGACATCACCTTCTGAGGCAACAGATGAGGAAATAAGAACTTCCTTCACCGAACCCCGTGTTTCTTTATTCTGCTCACTTACACTCATCAGCCACTGGAGCGACAGCAGCAAGTGTGTGCACCAGAGCAGTGCCCTGTCTTGTTGTTCTCAGAAATCCCGTGGGTTGGGGCTGGAGAGATGGCTCAGCAGTAGGAGAACCCAGCATCCACACAGAGCAGCTCACAGCTACCCGTAACTGCAGCTCCTGACATCAGGTGTCCTCGTTTGTCCTCCGTGGACACCAGGAACACATGAAACAGTCATATACATAAAATTTTAAAATTTAAACAAACAAAAAGATGTCAGAATGACACGCGCCTTTAATCCCAGTGCTGAAGAGGCAGGGGCAGGGAGATCGCCATGAGTTCAAGGCCAGCCTGGTTATGTAGAAGAGCACCAGTCAGAGCCACATAGCAAGACCCTGACAGAAAGAAAGAAAGAGAATGAGAGGAAGCAAGCAATGAGGAAGGAAGGAGGGAAGGAAGGAAGGAAAGAAGGAAGGAAGGAAGGAAGGGAGGGAGGGAGGGAGGAAGGAAGGAAGGAGAAAGGAAGGGAGAGAGGGAGGGAGGGAAGGAGGGAAGGACCATAGGCTGCCTCTGTTAGGACGTAGATAATGGTGGTCTAGAATAGCTCCCTGGATAAATAAGTAACTAAATGACACATGATAGCCAGACATATGGATGGGAGAAGTGGCAGGTAGACACAGGCCTGCATGGACAAACAGGTGGGTGGATACCCAGACCTCACTTTCACAAACATTAGTCACAGCTGCAATTCGTTGGGTGCTCCCCACTCACCGGGTACACTGAGGAGCCCTGAATTCTCACACCCAGTGCAGTAATTCCTCACCCCTTACCTGTGGTTTTATTTGCAAAGTTTCAGTTACCTATGATCAACTATAGTCCTTAATTCTAAAAGGAAAGTTCCAGAAATACGTAGCCTGGCAGATTTAAATTGTGAACCATTCTAACTTCCACAGTTCCTTGATCCTGCAGGGATGTGAGTCATCCCTTTGTCCAGCACGTCCAGCATATACTAGCAGCTGTGCGGTCACTTACCACAGTGGGTTGTCAGATCTGCCGTCGCCGTAACTCAACGTCTCTGATCAAGTAATCCCCATTTTACTTATTTATAGCCCAAAGTGCAAATGATACAAGTAACTCAGATGTGTCTAAGGGAAGCCACGAAATGTTTGAAATGAACTGTGTATCACAGGTGCACAGTGCAATAGACGAATATTCCAGTTAGCTTCAGCTGCCAACTTAACAAGGCCAGAGTTGTTTGAAGCAATCCCAGCTGGGGGGCGGGGGGGGGGAGTTGCCACCATCAGATTGATCTGTGGGCATGTCTGTGAGCATTTTCTTGTTCTTGACTATTGACTGATGTGGGAGGGCCCTGCCCACTGTGGGCAGGGCCCCCTGGGCAGGCGGTCCTGGGTGTATAACAAAGCTGGCTGAGCAAGCCAGTAAGCAGCCTTTCTCTGTGGTCTCTGCTTCAAAATCCTGTCCCGGATCCCTGCCCTGGAGGACTAAGTGGTAAGCCACACAAACCCTTTCTTGCCCAGAGCTGCCTTTGGCCAGGGTGTTCAACACAGAAACAGGAAAGCAGCTAGGACAAGGAAGGACACAGAGTGCAGGGTTCAGAACTGCCTGAGCTTTCTAGCATCTGTGGGGTATGGAAAGGTGTTCCCCTACCACCTAATAGTGTAGGCTCTTCACCGTATGCGCCACAGCACGGAGCATGCTTTCTCTGGTGGCTGAAATGCATTTGAGTCTCCAGACAACACCATCTGGGTGGCCTGTGAGCTAATCCCATCCTGGCATGATCTGCCAGGAGTCCCACATCCCTCTGGGCAAGGTCTATCACCTGAAAGATCTCCCAACATTGGAGATTCACATCAAAGCCACGGCTTGTCACCTGTGCTTCTTACTTTTCTCCTGTGGATTAGGGTTCCCATGCCCCTCCTTCAGACCTATTTGTCTGCTAGAGCAACTCACAAGACTTAGGGGCTCCTATCCATTTATTGTTAAAGATTGCTGATGAAGAGATTTGTGAAATGAGGTATGAAAGAAAAAGTGGAGGCTTCTAGGCTCCCTGGGACCACCCTCCCTCTGCTGCCGCTTGTTCAGGACGGAATGAGCCGCTCCGGAGCCTGCCCTGCTGGGCTTTTACTGAAGCTTCCTACACAGGCACAATGGTAAAATCAGGGGCCACTGGTGACCAGCTCTCAGTGCTTCTGCCTCCCACTGGAGAGCAGACAGCTGGGCTGAAACTTAAGCCCTCTATTCAACTGGTTGGTCTCCCTGGCAACCAGTTTCTACCCAGAGACTCCCCATGAGCCCCCAAGGTATGACTCATGAGAACAAAAGGTGTTTCCATCATTTAGGAAGTTGGGGAGAGCTTAGGTATACTATGTCAGGAACCTGGGCCAAAGACTAAATATCAGAAGCCACGATTCTCCTAGTAGTCTATCCACAATGGTTTCAGGAGCACTGTCAGGAATGGAGGGACACAGAGACCAATGTCTCTGATTCTCATTACATCATAAGAGCATAACTACCCAATGTCCATAACAGACCATAAGGCAGGAATATTACGGAAAGGGGGATGCTTGAAAAGGGGAGGTCATCTGCTCAAGGTCACAAGCATGGTAAGGTCACAAGCTCACTGCACTAACTTTCAGTCTCCTGGGCTTACAATCCTGACACTCGGAGAGGACACCAGGTCAAAGATAGGGACCCACTGGGACCCTCTCTTTCCTCCCAGAAAACCCTACTGCCAGCTCCTCCTGCCTGGCTTACACACACTTGTGTCCTGCATTCCGGTTTCTGACAGTGTCTGGTCTTGTGAGAGGCTCAGGGCAGCAGGGAGTCCACCCACGCACGCCTGGCTGAGAGCCCTGTTTACCTCTCTGTGCTGCAGGGGCTTTATAAATCTGAAGATTTCTGTTCAAAGGAAACCCTCCAGCTTGTGAGGGAGAGCCTCACGCGACAGCTCTCCTTGGCCTGCCACCACCCCACAAACCACCCTGGACACTGATTCCCTGAGCCTCAGAGGTGGCTCAGGGCTTCTCTGTCACACTTCTCAGAGCCTTAGGGCTTTTCTGTCACACTGACAGGACTATCCCTGGGGGATACACTCCAGCCCCCAACCTTTATGCTTCTCCTGCTCTCCAGACCTTTCTACACTGTCTGATTTGGCCTTGGCTGTGAGGACTAATGACCAGATTTTCCTCCTGTTTGGCTACCAGGAAACTAAAGTAGGCAAGCTTATGGGGCCTGCGGGAAGCCACACCCCCACCACAGGACAAGCAAAGCTGGGTCCCACTGCAAAGTGCAAGGTTTAAGGTGGCTCAGCTCAGCCTGACAGCTTCCTCTTGGAAGCAGCAGACGTCATTTATTTCCTTCATTATTTATGCACAGCACGTTGGAACAGGGCCCTTGGTGATTAAAGCGCCTCGGGACAGAAATGCCAGCTGAAACATTAGTGACAATACAGAGAGAAAAACAAAACAACAGCACCAATGGGGACAGCTCAAGACCACAGCTGAGGAGGACCTCGGCACTTTGCACTTGGGAGATGACCCTCCACTAGCACCCCTGCCACCTTCCGGATTTCAGCCACCCCAGATCCCGGCTGATCGCCATTATCATTATTAATTAGGAGCATCATCCCTGACTAGCTTCCCCACTCTGCCAGTTCTGGCTGTGTGCCCTAGGATAGGTAATTAACCTCTCTGAGCCACAGTGTCCTGGGACATTTACTGCTTGGGGGACATATGAAATAAAGCATATGAACCTGCAGCTGAAGGCCTGGTATGTTACTGATGTGTTCTGTTCTTTCACACAAGGATGGAACTGAAAAGGTCATCCTGAGTGAGGTAACCCAGAACCAGAAAGACACTCATGGTATATACTCATTTATAAGTGGATATTAGCAGTATAATATAGGATAAACAGACCTAAAGAAGCTAAAGAACAAGGTAGACCCTAGGGGGGATGCTTAAATCTCATTCAGAAATGCAAATAGAACAGACACTGGAAGCAGCAGAAGAGAGAGAACAGGATGGGAGCCTACCATAGATATCCTCTGAAAGGCTCCACCCAGCAGGAGATTGAAGCAGATGCTGAGACTTACAGCCAAATTTTGGGCAGAGTGCAGGGAATCTTATGGAAGAAGTGCGGAGGGGGGTTGTTGAAGAACCTGAGGGAACAGGAGCCCCACAAGGAGACCAACAGAGCCAAAAAATCTGGATCCAGGGGGCCCTGTGGAGACTGATGCATCAACCAAGGACTGTGAATGGAGAGGACCTAGACCCTGTTCAGATGTAGCCTATAGGCAGCTTCGTATCCTTGTGAATTCCCTACTAAGGGAAGCAGGGACCAACCCGCTGAGGAAGAGGATCCAGGCAGTCCTGATGAGACTTGATAGGCTAGGGTCAGATAGTATCAGAGGAGAACTCTCCCTTTCAGTTGACTAGGAGAGGAAGATGGGGGGAGTGGAACCAGGAGGAGATGAGGGTGGGGGCTACCATAGGGATATAAAGTGAATAAATTATAAAAAGTAAAAAAGGCTTTTTTTTAAAAGCCCTTCACATATAATTGTGGAAACAGAACCAGGCTAGAAAGAAGTCTTGTTGGCAGTGCAGCCTAACTTCAACTCTGACTCTGCTTTAGAACTTCTGTGGTGCACACTTTCTGATAGGTCAACAATCCCCCTGCCCCACCATCCACTCCCCTCACCCAGCCCCCCCCCCACCATCCACTCCCCTCCCACCTACCACCCCTGTGTAGCAATGCCCTCATTCTCTCCTGGAGGAACGCTCCTTAAGACTCAGAAAGTTCTAATGGAAGGCTCGTAAAGACTTCAGATGTAAACAATTCACAAGTCTCAGAAATTCCTGAAACCAACCAGATTCACATGGCCCTTCTTTCCCCAGATAATGACTGCTGAGGAGATTCAGCCCAGCCAACCTGCTTAGAGGAAACTCTCTGACCTGTTGAGATGCCTGAAAGTCATGGAAAGAGTTCATCACTCACACTGGGTTGGACTTTCAGTTGTCCTTTGAGTGGCCTTAGTGTTGTCCCTGGTCCTGTAAGTACCCACTCTCCCAAACTCCTGAAAGTAACTACCATAAACTCATTGGTCAACCAAGTTGGATTTGAGTGTTATGATTACTTTACACTGTGCGTGGTCCCCACCTGGGTTCAGTAGACATCTGTGCCATATCTTCCCAGAGAAAGTGCCATGTAGTACCCATGCCTCCTACAGTTGTGTGGGGCTTGCATGGTTCATCTATCTACCTGTCCCCATAAGATGGACAGAATGTATCCCTCTTAACATTCAGGACACGCCAATGGAATGAGAGATGGTCCCATAAGGGGCAGATTCTTTCCTCAAGAACAGGAACAGCTGCCTTCAGGAAGGGCTTACAGAGAGAGCTTCCCTGTTTTCCTCATCTACATTCTTCTACATGAGGACATGGCATTTCCGCCCTCCCAAGAACAAACTGTTGAGCCTCCATGGTGGAAGCAGAGTACAGTCTCACCAAATAACTCAACATGCCAACACTTTAACAGCCTCAACTTCCCAGCTTCTGAAAGCAGAAGAAACACAAACCATGTCTGTGCTTCATGTGCCACCGAGTCCTGGATATTAGGTTACAGCAGTTCGAAAAGTCTCTGACAGCTCCTGAGCCAGAAGCCAATACTCTTACGAGAGAATTCCAAGCTGTGCATTCAACACAGTATGTATCCTCCCCAAGAACAGACTGGGAATCAAATGCCATGTGGAAAAAGCCAGGCCACAACTTCAGAGTGAGCAGGTTCAAAGCCTCCTCTTAGCTGTGTGGCATCGGATAGAACACAGGCTATCTGGGCTTCAATTTCTCATCTTTGATTCATTTGGTGGTAACCAGCCTTGTTCCTCCAGGTCAGTGTGAGCAAGAATGGTGATGGGCATTAAAGTGCCCAGCACCCTTCCCCGAACACCAAGGACTTGGAAAGCATTACCTCTCTTCCCATCAGATCATCTGTTGTCACTTCCAAGAGACTTCTGGAACCAGTTAAGTTCCCACCCAAGGACCTACGTGGCCTACCAGTTGACATCCAGTTGGCAGAGTGGCTTCGCCTCCCTCAGATGCCTGCAGCCTTTCAGGGTGCAGCCCCAATGCTCCTGCTTTCTTCTCTGGTCTTCTTTTCCTATACCCCACTCCCCTCCCAACCCTGATGCCTCGCTCTTTCCTCCCAAACCTGTCAAGGAAGCATCTTCATGGCCTCTTACAGCAACCCAGACATTACTAACATGTCCAAAAGGAACAAGACAACTGACTTCTTCTATAGACTTGGAGCATCTTGGTCCCTGATAGGGTGATAGAATAAGATGCTGATCTATCTTGGGGGCTCTCTTGTAAAACAACCATGCAGCCACAGAAAGGTGCAAACAGTAGGGTGCTCACATGAACACCCCTCATGGCTGCTCACTCTGCAGCACTCTGTGTCTGTGCTCCTGTTTAAGAACACAATTAAGGTTCAGAGAGTGTGGTGGTTTGAATAAAATGGCCTCCATAGGTCCATAGGGAGTGGAACTATTAGAAGGTGTTGTCTTGTTGGAGTGGGTGTGGCTTTTTTGGAGTAAGTGTGTCATAAGTGCTGGGCTTTGAAGTTTCAGATGCTCAAGCCAGGCCCAGTGTGTCACTCTGTTCCTGCTGTCTGCTGGTCTGGACAAAGAACTCTCAGCTACCTCTCCGGCACCATGTCTGCCTGTGTGCCACCATGCTTCCTGCCATGATGACAGTGGACTAATAATGGACTAAGCCTCTGAACTGTAAGCCAGCCCCAATTAAATATTTCCCTTTATGAGAATTGCTGTGGTCATGGTGTCTCTTCACAACAACAGAAACACTAAGGCAGAAGTGTCAGTCTGGGGAAGACACATGCTGAAATGCAGGCCCAAATCCACTCAGCACCAAAATTTGGATGCCCAGCTGGCAAGATGGCTCAGCAGTAAAAATGCTGGCCACCAAGTCTGACAACATGAGTTTGTTCCCCGAGACCCACATAGTAAAAGGAGAGAACTGACTCTTTTAATTTTTTAAGCTTCCTCTCCATTTGGAATGCCCAAAATAAAAGGAAAGCAATCAGCATGCAGCATGCAGCAGGAAGAGCTCAAACCCAGCATTCCTCGCTTCGGAGGAACTCTGTGAAGATGACTGTGTCTGCACTCAGCCCCCGGCACCTCCATGTCTACAACTGCGCCTGAGTGTGTCTGCCATAGCTGCAATTCTGTGTACCTCCAGCGGACCCCACCAGCGAGGCTCCGGAACAGAACACTCTGCACTCTGTGTGGTCCACTTACCCTCCCGTCGCTCCAGGAACAACCACACATAGAGGGAATACCTAACTCTGCAGATGTTGAAATCCCTTACATAAACTACTACTGTAATTATGGGGGTTTTGTTTGTTTGTTTGTTTGTTTTGTGGGGTTTTTTTGTTTTGTTTTGTTTTTTAGTTCAGTCTCGTGTGAACCTATGAAACACGATACCAAAAGAATTGCTCCAAAGTGAAGTCTCCGGAAGTGCCCCCACAGAAATGAGTGGTTGCCCCGTGGCAAATGCTACCAGTTCCTGCTGGACTGCAGCTGGCTGGTGACATCATAAGGCTGAGAAAGTCACCGACGGCCTTGGTGTGGTGCCTGCCTTCAGCATCATGCAATAGCTCTGCAGATGACAAGTCTGCTGCAAACAGGAAGGTTCACATAGGCCAAGGACCCAGTTGTCCGTGCTCATTGTGTATTCCTAAGCTCCCCCAACAGCATCTGTATGGAGTGGAGACCAGTCCAAATTCTGGAGACTCCTCATCCCTCTCCTTGTTCTCTCAGGAGGAGGGAGTGCAGTTGTGACTAAGAGAGCCTACAGCGTGGAACAGACAGCTTTTACTGGAGGACAAGGCCAACTAATTGTTACAACTCCCTGTCAGCCTCTCTCTCTTCCTCCCCCCTATCTCTACCCCCGCCCCCTGCTTTTCAGAAATCTTTGATCTTTCATCCCATACTGATGACTTCAAATCGTCAAGAGACCAATATTTTGAGGAGAGGGCAAAATAGGAGGCATTCAGACTTAATCCTACAGGCCATGTAGTTTAATGGGTATTGAATCTCTGCTAAAGAAATGATACCCACAAAACAGACCGGGGGAATGGATTGGAGGAGGCTGGAGACAAGGAGGCTGTGAACAAGGATTCTATAACAACTTGATCAAGAAATGGTTAATAAGATAGAGAGCTGAAGTGGTGTTGGGGTGCCACACAGTAGAAGACCGCCCCAGTCTGTTTTCTGCTGTGATAAAACACTGACCAGAAATCAACTTGGGGAGGAAAGAGTTTCTTTGGCTTATATGTCCCAATGAAATGCCATCACTGAGGGTGGGCAAGATGGGGATTCCAATCAGGAAGCAGAGAAACCAGGCAGGATGCTGTTCTCAGGCTCACTCCTCATGGCTTGTTCAGCGTGCCTTCTTATTCAACTCAGGACCACCTACCCAGGGGTGGCACCATCTACAGCAAGGTTGGCCTTCCCATATCCATCATTGATCAAGAAAATTCCCCCTCAGATATGCCCACAGGTGTTGGGGGGTCTTGTGCCGATATCATCCAAGATCTGGTTACAGTCCAGAGGAGTACACCAAGTGATGTTCTGTAGACTTTGCTTCCCATTATCGCTGATTGGCTAATAAAACATAATAATTAAGAAAAGTCTGGAGCCTGTAGCTGGGCAGCATAGAGGTGGGCAGACCTTCAGTTGCCGGTTTGGGGGTCTCAGCTATGGATCACAAGGCCAGAAGAAGCAGAACAGAGGAAGAAGATGAAGAAAGAGGCGTGGCCTGCTGGAGAGGATCCAGCCCGGACAGGACGACTTATTGGCAAGGAACCTGGGGATGCAGCTGGGAAGCAGCCAGACCAGCTTAGGGAAGCAGCTTAAATCGTGACTGCCCAGCTGCTGGGCTAAGGCTGTTTACATAAACCTATAGGTCTCTGTCTTGATTATTGGGAGTGAGGGGTAGGTAGCCAGGTCATAGAATAGTCCTCTAGAGTTTACTAAATATTTTACAACACACAGGACACTCTGATACTCCCTCAATTGACCCTCTGTCTTCATAGATGACTCTACTTTATGCCAAGCAGACAAAACAAACAGACAAACAAACAAAAACTATCCAACACAAAGACCCTCCAATAGGTTAGGTGTGAGAAAGTGACAGAAAAAAGTCTCTGCTAATGCCCAACCTGTCTAATTCAATGGGCCACACCCACTGAGATGGGGAAGAAGAAAGTGGGGCGAGGAGATGAAGGTCTTCACTAGCCACTCACCTTTGAAGCATCTAGCAGAGACATTCCATGGACCCAGAGACGCTTGAGCCTTCTGGGAAGATAGCTCAGTAATAGAACTGTTGTAGCCCCTTTAACTGGGTAAGAACACTTTGGGAATTCTGATTGCTCCTCTTCAATAATGAGCTTGAGAACAAGCAGAGTGGAGAAGCCATGGCCATGAGGCCATCTAATCTGGTTAGAAATGCTTTGCCATGCTGGCATGTGCTCTGTGTGGCTTTGGGTGCATGCGTTAATTAACTTTTCTGTACCTATGCTCCTTCATCTACAAGTTAGAAATGGGGCAGTAATACATAGACCAAATTAGCAGCCAATGAGCTCGCAGATAGAAAGCAACAAGCTACTGCCTGTCACACAGTAGGTATCGCATAATTGGTGCCAACAGGTATTAGAGACATTTTTATCTGTAATCTACAAGAGCCATCTATTATTTGATTAATGCAACATCAAAGACATAAATACTGAAAGTGTAATGGCTTGAAGAGATTTGGGAAACAGATGTTTGTTCTTCCCAGTTTAACTAGCCTTTACCCTGATCTCCTGGCTGTGCTAAGTTCTGGGAGCGGAGGAAGGGCCTCCACGTTTATCCATGCTCTTCCATCCTCCTACAACACACTTATCCAAGCAACAATCGTAATCACTGAAGTAGCATGGGGTTCCTGTCAGCTGTGTACCAGCTCTCGAGAGCTTCACGCCGGGCCCTGGCACACAAAGAGAAGTCACACTGAACCTGGACACCAGGGGCTCAGAGCCCAGACCGCCAGGGAATCAGCGAATCCTGAATGAGTCTTTCCACAGGGACCGGTGTCCACCCCCGCCTCAGGCTCCCTGCCCACGCGCAAGGCTGCCAACCCATCTGTGTCCTTGAGAGCATGCTGGGTTCCTGACCCAGGCAGCAGCTGGTCCACTACCTGCTGCCCCTGATCTGGCACCCATCCAATGCTGAGACAGCAAGGACAGAAAGAGAATCTGAGATCTGGGAAAGAATGGGAAAGGTATCCAAAATGCATGGTGTGGAATTAGTTGAGCCTGGAGTGAAAAGGGGCCTAGATTTTAACAAATTCAGCCATTTTAAACCTGAGCCTCAGTTTCCCTATGTGTGAAACAGAGATATTAAGTGTCTACATAAGGGGTATTCTACGGATCAGTGTGCTACTAGGACTCCTCACTGGGATGATCAGCACCAACAAAAACCAACAAGGAGAGTGATTAATGTCTCAAAGTGTTACTAAACAGTTAACCAGCAGCTCTGACCTTAGACACAGCTGAAAGCAGGTATGTGACTGTCACCATAAAAGCACCTCTCTCCCTTCTGTTCTAACGTCCTCCACACTGACTGTGTTTTCAAACAGTTTTTTTTTTCTTCTGTGGCAAGCTGGCCACCAGCTCTAGGTTTCCTTTCCACTGGCTGAGAGAGCGCTTCTTCCCCAGCAGTCTTAAGACTGGCTTTCATTACCTCTGATTTAACCACTTCAGGTTCCGTGTTTACTCAATCAACCACAGCACCTGGAGAGAAGCACTATTTCCGTCGGCCAACACTTGGTCACGTATCTCTAGTCAGAGCCCTAGCCTGTAGACTGACTGGACTCTAATCAGAGAACAGTGGAGAATAAAGTGTGGCAAAGAATATCTGGATGCTATGCCCATGAAGGGAGCGCAGACCCTGGAAGGCCAAGAGATGTTAAAAAACACATGTAGGGGCCATTTCAGCAAATGCTGTCATCTTCATTGGCATCAATGTCACCATCACCCACACACACTGCACTGTGTGTTCCTGTGGCCCAGAGCTCCTTCTAACCACCGTTCTGTTCATCTGAGTCCTTTGACACTTGGGTTCAGGTGTCTAAGCACCCCGGCTCTCCTGCTTGCTTGCTCCCTGAAATTGTCCAGCCTTAAAGTCATAGTTTTCGAGTTCCAGGGTGACCTAATACAGCCTGGGCTCTGCTCTCTCTGCAGCATCGGGTCTCTATGAGTTACTTCCCTGCTGCTGTGACAAGACAGTGTGACCAAAGGTAACTGAAGGAAGAGAGAGTTTTCCTTAGTTTACGGTTTCAGAGGGAGGGGTCACCACAGTTGGCCGGGGCTCTCTAAGGCTTACCACACATGGTCACCACATTTCTGCCCCAGATCCGGGATCTTTTCCACTAGTAGACTTTATCCTTGACCCCAAACAACTACCATCATGGAATAAGTATATTAGCAAACTTGCAGCTACTCAAACCAGCTTCTGAAAAGCAAAAGGAATTTGTTGGTTGATGAACATAAAAAAGTCCAAAGAGGCCTGTGCTTCACAGCAGTGGACCAGCGGCCCTCCACATAGAGGCCTATCTTCTCCAGTATTTGAGTCCATCTCAAGATGTGTCCCTGAGATTACTAAAAACAAAAATAAAAATTCAAGTAGATCCTAGAAGTACATGCTCCCAATTGTCCATCAAACGAGCACAAATCAGGCCACCAAAATTCCACACATAATTCTTACAAAAGTCATGCTACTTAAACCCCCTAGGTCCCATCTCAATGGGTTCAAGAGAACCATGGTATGGTCAGTTCCAAGTAAATCAGCTGTCAAATGAGACACAGAGAGAGATGGTCTCCCAATGGAAAATGTGGCATCAACTGTCAAATGAAAGCGAGATGGTCTCCCAGTGGGAACTATGGGATCCTGTTACCATTAAAGGAAAAACCTCTGACATGTAGGCACAATATATTCATTATCAGTAAATTTTAAATGTGCCTACAGGCAAGCCTGAGGTTCATCTGTGTGCCCTGGGATACCTTCTTCTCTTTATTCCCCCTACACTGAAATTCTATTTTGGAATTAGGAAGCAATTTGTTAAGACTTTACTTCTTGGGTGAGGAATACATTAGAGTCTTTTGTACTGGTCTTTTCATTTTCTTCTGTGAGACTGAAATTATTTCCAAATAACGAAGTTTAAAGTGATGCTAGTGAATGGTGCCCATCCTTTGGTCCCTTTTGCAAGAGTCTTGTATCCTGACACTTTTCCTACTCTTGCACAAAGATGGTGGAAAGGGTAAAGACTTGGCTGAGTAAACATTAGACAGACATAAGGAACAGTGTAGAAGAGAGGAAGGATTGTGGGAGCCAGAGGGGTGGAGAACACCAGGAAGCCACCTTCCACAGAATCAACTAAGAAGGGCTTCCAGGGACTCACAGGAACAGTCTCGGGGCCTGCGTGGTCTGCACTAGGTCCTCTGCCTATGTGCTATGGTTATAGCAGGGGTGTTTGCGGGACTCCTAACGGTGGGGTGTTGCACTCATTTTTAAACTCTATTTTATTTGGGGTGTTTAAGCCTCCACCTCCCTTCCACCAACCCTTTAACCCTGGGTAAGAGAGAGAAGGTTAGTGGGGAGAGGGGACGCAGACCCCTTTGCTTCTCCCTGCTGTTCTTTTGGGTCTCAGTCTCCATCAACAGCAAATGAAGCAAGCAGTCTTCTCCATTTCCTCCAAACAAACACACCGTCCATCTCTGGTCTCTTCAAACTGCCACCCCTTCTCTTCCTGGGCTCTGGTATTTCTATCCCTCAGAGTCCTAGACCACATCCCTGTCCATGCTGCAGGAGACAGGCTGTTATCAGCTGGCAAAGACCATGGCCCACAGGAGGCAATTATCAGCTATGGACAAACTAAAGCTCAAATCCCACACTTGGGATCAAAACAAAAACATATTTACATAGCATAACTGAGTTCTTAAGGAAACCAAATCATCCATTACATGGAAGTCAAGGTGTCTTGACTCTTTTGCCTGCTCTCAGGACCCTTTTTGCTCCTACTGGATTGCCTTGTCCAGCCTTGATAGGAGGGTTTGTGCCTAGTTTTATTACACATTGTTATACCATGTTCAGTTGATATCCCTGGGAGGCCTGTAATTTTTTTTGGAATGTAAACAAGGGAACAGTGGGTCTGGGGGAGAAAGGGAGTGGGAGGAGTGGAGAGAGGGAAAACTGTGGTCAGGATGTATCATAGGAGAGAATACATGATGAATAAATGAAACCAAAAAAGAAAAAAGCTATCACCCAGTGATCCATGTTATAAAACCTGGATTAGAAGCAAAGACCCCAATGAGCCAGCTCCACTCTAGAGGTGACAGGGAGGTGTGCTCTAGGGAGGTAGTTTAAAGAGCACGTTTGCACATGAGGTAAACATGAAGGAGTCCACGGGTTCCTCTGTAGGTTAGACTGCACTGCTGTCAGAAGATGGTCCAAACACAGAACCATTCCTCCCACATCAAATGATTGTCCCTGTGCCACCCCACACAGACCACAGTTTTGTGAGCTAAGGGGGGAGGTTCTCAAGGCACAGACTTTTTGGAGAGGCTTACACTGAAACTAAGCGATGCACACTCCTGTGAGTGGAAAAACACTGCAGCCAGCATCACTCTGATCTCAGAATACTAAGGAGATTAATTCCACTGGGGAAAATGTTCGAGTCCAGGAATATTTTGTGCAAAAACAGTCTTCTGGCTCAACACACTATGAACGTCAAATGAAAAATGATGGAGGCAATAATGAGTCATCCAATGAATTCATTGAAAAAAACGACATCTTCAAGGAATTCTCTTATAGAAAGGTTTATTTCTATTTTACGTGAGTGTTTCCCCTGCATATACCATATGTATGTCTGGTGTCTATGAAGACAGGAAGAGAGTATCAGAACCCTTGACATTGGAAATGCAGGCAGTTTTGAGTCACCATGTGGGGGCTGGTAACTGAGCCCATGTCCTCTGCAAGAGCAGCAAGGGCTCTTAACCACTGAGCCCCCTCACAATGATCCTTATCATCCTTAAAAGCAGACATTATTTCACTCTTTTTGCCTGTGTCCTATGTGTTTGCTAATGTAAGAATTTAATTTTATCTCATTTTAAACCCTTGACACTCCAAGTCAAACCTTCTAACTTGCCTATATGTCAATTTTTTAATTCCTACTTGAAGTACTGCATAGAATTCATATTCATATTGCAAAGAATTTCTTTTCCAAGCCTCCAATTATTTATAGAAAATTCTATTTAGCTTCTGTAGAAAAACTCTGTGTGCATGTCTGTGTGTATATTTACATATGTATGTGTATATGTGTTTGCATGTATAGATGAAAGCCTATATATATATATAGGCTCTCTTTCTCAGAAAGGCATATATATACATCCATCTATGTATGAAGAGATTTATTATAAGGAATTGGCTCACACCATTCTGGAGGCTGAGAAACCCCAGCGACAGCCACTGTCTGCAAGCTACAAGCCTCGGAAAACCAATGCTGTAGTTTGAAGGTCTGAGAGCCTGCGTGCTGATGATAAAAATCCAGTCTGCTTCTAAAAGATGGAGAATCAAAAGGTGCAGGTTGGAGAGGAGATCTCAGGCCTTGGCCAGGCCTAGTGGACGTGTCCTTCTTACACCTCCTTGTTCTGCTCAGGCCTCAGTGAACTGTGGGATGTCCACCACACTGAAAAGGCCATGTTCATTACAGGCTCCACCAGCCAAGTGCTAAGGCCTTCCAGAGACTCCTTCACAATTACACTCAAATGTCCAAATATCTACCTGGGCATCCCAAGGCCCAACACAACGAGCACAAACACAGAGAAAGCGGCTACCTCTGCTGTGCCTGGGCCATGTTGCTGCATCCTTTGGCTCCAGAGCTCTGTCTGTTATTCCTCCTTTTCCTCAGCATCAGGAGGAAAGGATTGCCCATGACCCAACCTCTCAGGATCCTCTTCACCCCCAGCAATGCCTGCAGGTCACAAATGCTCATCCCTTCCTTGCAGCCACTTAGGAACAGCCTCAAAGGTTCCAAAGTCTCCTCATGGCCTGCCTCACCACGCCTGTGTACCTGTGTCCATCACGGTGATGCAGCACTGTTGTCCATCCTGGTTCCCTGTGCTGACCTTGGCATGCCTCTGAACTCCTTGTGGATGCCAGCATATGCATCTCTGAATACATCCAAGTATGGATTCTGGGTTATGCATGAGTATTCCAACAGATGCTCGGGTGTGAATTTTCATTCCATATGCAGCAGTCTCCTTCTTAGAGGCACCCAAACCCAGTCCCAAATACCAAATAATGATGCAGACATTTATGCATATTGGACTCCAGCAAGCATTTGTGACAAACTAGTGAAAACCTTTGGACTGGGCCTTGGGGCAGGAGGTCTATGGATAATACAGGGAACTCAAAATCTATTTTTTTTCTCCTACCAAGCTTTGCTGGCTTATAATCCACTACATATCAGCTAGAACTCTATGTGCCAAACATATTAGGAAACTCAATTTAAATTGGTTTGAACAATAAAAGGAATGTGTTGTCTTGTAGGAAGAAGAGGGTAGCAAACCTAGCTTCAAGTAAAGGCTGTCTTCAGTCACTCAGGCGATGCGTGGGAGAGCTGTTTCTTTCCCTCGTTAATTTCTTCCTTCTGTAACAGTATGCTCATCTCCAGGCCTCATCACAGAGCTGGCCCCTTTTCTTGACCAGAGGACATTTTTCAGCACCTCCAAAGGTTACATGTTCACACCCCAACAGTCAAAGCTAGGTCCGTCACTGAAGCTGTTTGATTCCAGCTGGGTGGCTTGGACTCTGGGCTACCAACTGATCTTCACACAGCCTCTGTGGTCCTGAGGATGTTAGTTTAGCTTAGCCTAAACTAACTGGGTTTGCCCTCTGGAGAGTCAACCTGTATGAATGAGAAATGCAAGACACACTTGGGAAAAGGAGGGTGGGTATTTGAAATCTGAATATTCACTTTAGCCCACAAGGCCCACTTACTTCCTGGACGGAGGACATGTTGAATGTGAAACCATCCCAAAGATGGTTTCCTGGTGTGTGTCTGCCACCTTTTCCAAAATAGCTTTTCCTTCTGGGGCAATTTTACATTCCCTGCAGAACTAAGCAGGAAGATCCGGGGTTTTCTTTTGCCTCCCTTCCCCTACAGCACAGGCACAGCCACCCGCAGGGCTGGCGTGTTTGTAACATGACTGACTTCATTGTCACAGCATAACTGTATAAAGCTTATAGTTTACCTTGGGTTCCCTCTTAGACTCAGACACTCCAGGGTGGAGTTGGGACCGGATAGTGACATGCAACCATGAAGCATGGTGTGGAAAGTTTCACAAAAACCACTGAGCCTCTTTGGCTGCCTCCATAGTTTTGACTCTAGAATGCTATAAAGTTGGAGTGATGGAATACGTAGCCTTTGTGGCGTCCTGGCTTCTCGCACTCAGTCACAAGCATCTAAGTTCTTTCTGTGTCTATTCAAGTCTTGATAGTGCTTTTCTTTTGAGCACTAAAAAATGTTCCATTATCTGCAGCTGTTTGTTTATCTCCTCAGCAACTGAAGGACATCTCTGGCTGCTTTCAGTTTTTGCAAAGCTAATGTTTAAAGCCACAATAAACATCTGTTGTCTAAGATTTTTATGGACATAAGTTTTCATACTATGTGTGTGTGTGTGCCTATGTCTGTACTTCTGTGTCTGTGTTTCTATGTTTGTGTGTCTCTCTGTATGTCTGTGTCTGTCTCTGTGCTTATATGGGTGTGCAAAAGCACATTTGTGTGAGGGCACATGTGTGCCCATGAGGGAGAAGGCCTCCTCCTTCTCTCTGTTCCCACCTCTCTTCATCCAGTGTGTACTGAGCACCTGCCAGACCCCATGCCCCCGCTGTGCTGTTGAAGCTTCTCATCACAGTCCTCTGGTCTCCCCTCGGTGTCACCTTCTCCCCGTTCACACCACGCCAGCCTCTTCAGTCTCTCAGACGTGCTGGCTGCCTGGGAGCATTCGAAGTCTCTGCTCTCTGCCCGTCTGGCTCCCTCAAGTTTCTGTATGAATACCATCCCATGTGTGAAGGGGGACCCTTAGGGAAGCAAGTGCACAGCTCAGTTCAGCCGGACCACGTGCTAACAGTTACCATAAGAAACGCCTCACTCCGCTATGTGTTCATCATCTCCCTTCCATCCCAGGGGACACTCAGCATGTCTCTTTACTCTGATTTGGTTTGGTTTTGGTTTGAGATAAGGTCTCACTATGTATGTAGCTAGCTTGGAGATCATTATGTAGACCAGGTTGGCCTTGGATTCACAGAGATCCACCTGCTTCTGCCTCCTAAGTAACAAGATTAAAGGTGTGATCCAGCCATCTCTATTTCAGATCTACCAAGTCTCTTATTTCTAGAGCTTTCCAGACATGATGAGACCACTCTCAGTGGCCTCAATGCCAGCAGACCTGGATGAGCCCCTGGGGATCTTCCCAAAGCTCATCTCTTTCAAGAGGTGGTCTGTTCCATCCCTTCCAACAACATTAGAGTGGGGTGGCGCCTGCGCAGAAACTCCTTTGCTCCTCTCTTTAACATCAAGCTTTCATCCCTCCTCCTGGCTTAACCTGCCTCGGATCCACTCACGTGTCTTTCATGCATGGGCTGGCTTCTCGCTTGGCCTCAGAGTGCTCCGTGTCTAAACATCACACTGGCTGCTGTGAATGGCCAACACTGAGACACAAACAGCCCATGGACATGCCTCTGTATGCAGCACCTCACTCGGTGTCTCGAGGGCTCCACAGCACAGATAGGGAAACTGAGGCTCAGAGAGCTCCCTCTCTCAGGAAAGGGCTCACAGATCTTGTGTCTCTTGCCCTGCAGAGGGCAGCGAGTAAATGCTATTCCCAGCACCAAAGAGGCCATCCTGGAAGGTGAACCAGGGTGGCTGGCTGCCATTAGAAACACCCTGTTTGCAAGCCTCCAGGGCCCCGAGAAGCTGCAGGCCTGCCGGCTGGGCCTCTTGTCCACTTTGCACTAAGCAGCTTTGTGGGGAGATGAATGGGTGTGATTATTGGCTCAAATGAGGGCTAGAGATTATCTGTGGATTTTTCTCTGCCCTTGCAGCAGACACAATGGAGAAGAGATTAGCTGTAATTTCAGAGCCCAGGGGAGGGGGCTAAGCACCTGGGCAACTCACATTCTTCTACAGATTGAGAGTTAGACCAATGAGGTTTGACGTCAAGCTCCATGTCCTTGACCAAACCCCTTCCCCCTGGGCCTGCTAGTTCCTTCTATACAAGGAACTAGAGACATTTCCTAAAGGAACAGAACTGATGGGATGACTGTGTATTACAGAGATTTTTATTAGACTGGCTTATGGCATGTGATCCAGCTAGTCCAACAGCAGCTGTCTTGTGTCGGAAAGGCCAGGAATCTGATCAGTCCTTGAATCTCAGCAGTGCCAGTCTAATGCTGGAGCCCCAGGGAATTCCAAGAGAGCCATCGGCCTTCAGTCTATGCTGGAAATCCTGAAGAGGTTGGATTCAATACCAGCTGCAGCAACAGAATAGGTGAACTACCAGCTAGAGTGAGGGAAAGCAGGTAAAAAGCATCGCTTCTGTCTTCCACACCTTAGTATGTGGGCTACCATCAGAAAGTATGGCCCAGACTTAGGGTGGGTCTTCCTGCTTCAAATAATCCAATCAAGAAAACCCCTCACAGGAGTGCCCAGCAATGTGGGTTTTAGTTGATTCCAGAGATAGTCAACTTGGCAGCCAAGGTTAGTCATCACTTCAATCAGAAGAGAATCATTGTCCAAAGTCCCGCTTTGAAGCCTTAAAGCACTGCCACGCAATGCTCCCCTGATTAACTCTGAGCTTCTTCCCTTACTGCAGCTCCTCTATGGCAACTCGAAACAGCAAAGGAAATTACCGTAAACAACAGCGCAGCACTGCCGGCTGCGAGCTTTCCCACCTCTTCATGGACATATCACTGTTCATGCTTCTTGAAAAATAATTCTAAAAAATACAGTCTATTCTATTCTTGTTATGCACAGGAAGAAACTTAGCTTCACACACTTACCTAACAACAGAAGTCAATGAGAGGAAAGGCCAGCCTAGAACAAAAGTCTCGGCTCCCCGGAGGCACTATTTCATCTTTCCCTAAGTGTCTCTGAGGTGTACTCTTACATAGATTTGAACCTGCATCACCAGACTATCTTTATGCAATCTGGATGAGCACTCACTATGTTGATCCCCGAGTCTGTTTCTTCATCTGTGAACTAAGACTGACAGTTCTGCCTTCGAATGTTCATTTCAAGACTTAAATGAGATATATGTATTAAAGAATTACATCTCCCCCCTTTCCCTCTCAAAAATGAATATGTTGACTCTCTAAAACAATAGCAACTGGGATTTAAGAACATCAACAGAGGCCTGGAGAGATGGCTCTGTGGTTGAAAGCACTTGCGGCTCTTCCAGAGGACCTGGGTTCAGTTCCGAGAACCCACAGATAGCAGCTCTTGACTGCATGTAACTCCAGCTCCAGAGGATCTGATAGCCACATCTGGCCTCCACCAGCTCCTGTACCCATGTGGCATGCACTCAAGCACATACACATGAATAAAACATGAAACACCTTTTATAAAAACATTTCAAGTGTGAAATGGATAATGGTGAAAATTCTGTGGCTGAGGGCTGGTATGTCACATGCTGGAATTTCTTAGGTGTGCTGTATTGCTGATGGTGGGTGCCTAAGAGGGTACAGAGGGCATATCCCACCTGGCCCAGCACTAGGCAGCTGCTATCTGCAAGCCTTCCCCAAAACACCAGCACAGCACTCCTGGGAAGCAGTGGCATTTTGTGGGCGTCGTCCTGGATGGATTCATGCTGGGTAGGAAAGGGCTCAGAGGATAAGTTTACACCCTTAGCTCCTCCTAAGGGGACACATGTGCCAGTTCACAGATCTTGGACTTTCCAGGGTCCAGACTCAAAAAAAAAATCAATTTCTACGCATTTATGAATTCCTCAGTCTCAGATACCATAGCAACATAAAGCAGACTGAAAGTATGGGTCCAGGGCTATCACACAGACTCAGTTCCCGTGGAGAGGGGATTCAGTGGAAGAAAGAGAAATGAGGGATAAGTGAACAGACATTTCAAAGAGCGGAAGGTGTCATCAAAAATAAAATGAGAAGTAATTGCACTATGGCTCAGGATGGGAAGAAACCACACTGGTGAATGCAGGCAGCGCTGCCTTCTCTGGGGAGACTTTCAGACCACAGCCGGAGCACTGAAAGGTAATCTTCCTCCAGGACCCCACGCTGACAAGGAGATGTGTGCGAAGACTGTCAGGACGCTGAGTGGCAGCTGTGTTGCAGAGTGGGCAGTACTGACTCCATCGCCCTGCAAGGCGGCCCTCCCCGGAGGGGTGGGGAGAGAAGGCAGACCTCTGGACCTGAGCCGAGAATGGCATCAGCACAGTAACACCCTCTTAAAACATAAACTCAAATGATGACATATGATGTGAATGTCACATAACAGGAAACACCAGGACTAAAATCCAAGAGCCAGAAGATATAACACGACAGAGAAGCCCAGGCCTGGTTGGGTGCTGGGAGCCTTTCTGTAGATGGAAGGGGAGATGGGTTGTGATTTTCAGCAGCCATTTTGTAAAGTTGAATCCCACCCTCCCAGAGGAGTGTAGAGGCGGGAAGCAGCAGCTTGGGCCTTTTTAGAGTACTTATTCTAAAGATCTGTGTACTCCTCACTCTTCAGTCACCTGAAGCAGGTGCCTCTGAACTAGAATGCCTACACGCACTTCTTCATTCTTGGCCAACACTGACTGGGCACCTGCACAGGCCCAAGTCTGCTGCCAAGGTTTGCTGACTAGCAGAAGCACAGGCACGGTGCCTTGTGGAGTTTCAGGCTCTCATCACTGCGCAGTGGCGCACGGTGTCTGTGGAGAACACTCCGGTTTGGTCAGTGGAGAGGGCAGCGCTGTTACCGTGGAGTAATGGAGGACACCACGACAGCTGCTAAAGGGGGAGTCCTAGCCCATCCGTGGGTCTCCACTGCTTCGGAGCTGAAATTGTGATAGCTGAGTCCAAGCCCTATTCCAGCCTGATTTCCCATCCAATAGCCTCTTTGTGAACACACAACATGTAACACATAACGTATAACTACTCCATGCACGCAAACATAAAACAATCCCTTCGTTTTCACATCCCAAAGCCCTTGGGTAGTCTGCCTCTATCTGAAGCACTCTCCCTTTTTTTAAACATCCATGGTTAGCTCTTAAAGGTTCAGTTTTACTTTTCCCCAAAGGTAGCGTTTACTCTTCCTTCCAGTGCCTGGCAGCCCTTCCTACTCGAAGCGTTCTCAGCGGGAGTGAAGGTATCACTCAGGGGAGTGAAAGCATCCAGACAGCCTATGCACAGGCTTTCTATGACCTGATCATCAGGTGCAAATCCTGGGCCATTCCTGCTCACCAGAGGTTCAGATTCAGTAGCTCTTGATGGTTAAGATCTCAGGCTTTGAGCCAAATGAACTCAGATTAAGCCCTGCCCTGCTCTTCACCAGCCTCATGGCTTCAATTTTCCTTGTAAAGTGGGGAAAGATTAGCAAGAATGACTAGCTATGACACAGCATGTCAAACCCTTACCACAGTATGTCATATGTGGGTATTTCTCAACAAGTTGTAGCTGGTAGTCAAGTTTCATTTTATCCTGTTCAGGTTCCTGTCCTCTTACGCTGCCTCGCCCCTCTCCTGGTTGAAAATAGCTCTTGAGGTAAAATCTACTGTTTAGTCTGTGTCTGCTGGTGATGTGAATTCCTAGATGCAAAAGGTTGTGCCTTCGATCTAGATTCCAGCATGCATCATGGTACCAAGAAGAGTATCACCATTTAGAAGCTGTTACACTTTGGTCAAGTCAGTGTGCTTCTGCCGTCCTTGATCACGTGGAGTATAAAATGGGCAGAACGATGCCCATCCGATAAGGTTGTGGTGTGCATCAAGTGAGAGCTGTGGTGTGAGCTACCCCGAGGAGAAGGAAATTGTTCTTCTAACTTTGTTGCCGAAGGATGGGGAAGGGCCATTGTTCAGGACTGTAACTCCAGGCCTGAGCCACCTGTGAGCTCCCTGTGACTGACCATGTCTCTCAAGTTTGTGTATTAGAAACAAAATTCTTAAGGCACTACGGTAGTCGGTCTCTTAGGGAAGCCTAGTTCACAGTGGCTCTATCCTCATAAATGGATAAATGACCACTGTAACAGAGAGCTTAAAGTTAAAAGTTTCTCTCTTTCTCCCTCACCCCCTCTTCTTCCTTCTCTCTCTTCATTCTCCCCCTCTCCTTACTTCTCTCTCATGGGATAACATAGCAAAAAGCCCTTCTTTCTCCCTGCCTCTGCTTTCCAGCCACTCGAACAATGAGCGGTGCATTCCTGCTCATGATATATTGCCCAGTCTGTGGCACATTCCATTACAGAATGATGAAATGGCCTAAGATCCTTCCCCAGCCACTTCTTCCCTCTCTAAGGATGTCTGCACCCCTTTTTTTCAAGTCCCCTCTTGTGGCCTCTGGCCCAGAGGTGATTTCACAGTCACCCGCTCAGTAGCCCCAGCCTCAACAGAGATAAGCATCTGCGGTGTGCAGGCTAAGATAAATTCTGCTCAGAATGCTCCCAGCTTATCACGCAGCAGCCATGTGTGTCATCTAAAGACTGGAGGTATGGAAGGAGACCAGACACAGTGGCACGGGCTGGCGATCCCAGCACTCAGGAGGCGGAAGCAGCAGGAGAGGCCGGCACTGTGCCATGAGACCCTGCCTCCAAAAAAGAACCTACAGGAAGACTGTGTAGACCATATGCAGATTCGACTCAATTTATATGAGAAATCTAAGCATCTTCAGGCTTCTGTATCAAGTTCCTGGAGCCGGTCCTCCGTGGACAGCAAGGGATGGCTGTAAAATTATTTCAGAGAGCAGTAACTACTTACTAATTAACTGAAATCTGAGCCTCAGTACTACTGCAAAGGGAAATTGTGAAGTAATGCTACTCAGTAACTGGGGAAGTGCTTCCCATTTTGATACTGTGATGTGTTGCTGTCATCTACAAACGTGTTGGGCATGCCTGGATTACATACATACATACATGGTCAGCGATGGGCTGTTGGAGGGAGTGGCATTTGAACACTTGTGCTAAAATCCAAATGATCAGAAGGATTCAGCCCTGTCAGTTGCTGAGTGCAGCAAGCAAAGAGAATATAGCAACTTATATTTTTTAAGCAGCTAAAGGTGGAAAGTGAGGTCATTGTGAGGGAAGCTAGTGACTCAGAAGGGAAGTGTTGGTGACAAGGCTGCCAAGTGGGGCCTGGGAGGCTTCAATGAAAATATAGAAATCAAATGAGCAGCCACAGGAAGAAAGGGGAGTCCCCTGGTTTAGCGGTTATAATTGAACAGCTATTGTGTGCTAGGTGGTGGAGATCCTGAGAAAAATATGGATCCAGCTTTGACAAGATGGGCAGCTGTGGTAGCCAAGGGGGTGGGAATAAATAATTATAACATATGATCAAACACCGAGTAGAGGGACTCACAGGCTGACCTTACAGCACACAGACTTCACTGACAACGAGGATGCTTTACCTTGTGGTTTAAAGCTGAGTACTAAGGTTGCAGCCAAAAGGTTAAAGGACACAGATGTTAAGGCCCAGGGTGAGTCTGCTCAGAACGAGCAAGTCCCCTGTCCCGGTAAGAACCAGGAAGGAGATTGGCCTTTTGCTGCTGAATGACCTTAAATATCCTCTTTAGAAAGCTCTCTCTGAGGGACTTTTAATGACAAACCCGAATGAGATACCACAGCAGAGCTGAGTGGAGTCTGCAGCTGAACAGGTAAGGCACATGTATAGTTACTGGCCACAGAAGGGGAGACGGAGGGGGAAGAGACTTCCAAGATGTGATGTCCTAGCAACAGACACCCCCACTGGGTGTCCCCAAACTTCAAGGCAGAGCTGTGAGTCGAGGGAACTCCCCCGTCTCCCTCTTGCCTCCCCAGCCATTTCTTCTGCCACTCTCTGTTGTCCCAGCAGCCAGCCCCCGCCTCCCGTCTCGGGAAGCTCGGGTCTCCCTGGGAGCCGGGCTGCCCTTGGACGAGGCCTCTGAGCTGCGTGCCCTGCAGCTCCACCAGCTTCCGGGGCTGCAGAAGAGGGGCTCTGCGCCCCCCGCCTGGCTCGCGCTAAGCCCGGCAGGAGGGAGCGTCTCAGCGGAGGAGTGAGGAGAACGGGAGGGAGAGGAGCGCCAGAGCCGCGGTCCTGGGCGCCCTGGTCGGCGGCGGAGGAACTGCAGCCACCAACAGGTTCGTAGACCGCGCTCGCTCTCCGCGTCGCCAGCCGAGCGGCCCGGGGAAGACCCCGGCCGAGGGCCCGCGCTTCCCCGAGCCCCGCGCGCCGCCGTTCCGGCCTCTCCCTCCGCAAGGCTTCCCCCGCTCCCATCAGCACCGCTCTGGGGACAGCTCCCGGCCTGGGCTGGGCTCCGCGCGCCCGCCCCCGGGCTCGCCCCGACGCCCTCGCCAGCCGCAGCAGCCCGGCCACGACCCGCAGAGCGCTGCGCCGGGGCCTGGCGGCTCCTGGGGCGCAAGGCTGCCTTGTCGGGGACTCCCGCTCCTCCCCGAACGGCCGCGGCGGGCGAGCGCTGGACCCGGGCCTAGTCACCGCCACGGCCCCAGCCTTGGTCTGCAGGCGCCGAGGCCTGTCGGAGCGATGGCGGGGCTCAGCTAGGACACTGAATGAGGGTGGAGGGGACCGGCACGGGGGGATCCCCGGCTCCGGCGGGGCGCGCTGGGCCTAGTCTGCAGTGGGAGGAAGGAGCGCGCTGCCCCCCTTTCCTGCAGACGTCCACCCCACCCCCGGGCGGCGGGCTTGGGAGAGACCAACCCAGAAGCCTGCGGCTGCTGCCGGCGACCGCTGGCTCCGGCTGTGCCCGGAACATCCCTAGAAAGTGTGAGGCTGAGTTTTCGTCGGGGGGAGGGGAGGAAGGGGCTGAGAAATAACGGGGAGCCGCAGGAAGGAGCCAGGAAGCTGCAGGCTCCCCTCCTTCTTGCCCAGGACTCCACCCCACCTATAGAGAAACCCCAGCTTGCCGTGGAGGGAGGGAAGCAGAGGCGACCCGGGCAGCAGGTTGCAAACGTGGTTTTGCTCTGAGACTACAATTAGCCAGATAAGGGGCTGGGTCTGAGAAGCTGGGAGGTTCCCAGACAGGGAAGCCAGCTCCTGGGCAGAAAACCAACCGTGGAAGAAAAAGGATCTCCTCTCTGGGAGTTGAAGCTGGGAGGGCCCTCGTATCACGTGACCCTCTAGTTTTTCTCAAAGACTCTTGCAGGCAGACCGGGCCTAGGGGGCAGAGGTGCCCCCTAAAGTCACTTAGCAATCTAGTAGCAGCATTGAGCCTAGAATCCAGTCTCCTCAGTGCCTGGAACCACACGGACCCAGAGGAGGAAGAACAGGTGGTGTCTATTCTGAACGCAGCTTCCGTTCTGTCACCTTGTAGCACACAGCTAGGGGTAAATACCCTCCTGAAACCGTGTTAACTATTCAAGAGGGGGTGAGAGCGTTAACAGGGCACACTGGGTTAAGATTTAATGTCGTGGCTATGCAATGGGTTTGGTGCTGTGCCTGGTGCATCGATACAGAAAAATTAATAAATAAACTCTGTAGCTATCAGCATTAACTACTCTTTCTGAAAACATATTCTGGGGATACATTTTGGGAGGATGGAGAAGCGCCCTGAGGATGCTACAGGCCAGCCGAGGAAGCATAATGTAAAATTAAAACGTGGTGTGATAAGAACTCAGGCTCGTAAACAAGGCTGTGGGACTTCAGAGGCAGGAGTGTTGGATTATGGGAGAAAGGGATGGCAGACAGATGGAGCTGTGAATAAAGGCCTAGAGGTGTGAAATCACAGCCGCTAGGGTAATGTCACCATGCCAGGAGGTCCTCAGGGCAGGGACAGTGAAATGAGAACAGATAGGCTGAGGCCAGTCCCCAAAGTGCCTTTCAGGATGGAATGTTTCAAACATATTTTTAATAGAGGGAAAAAATATAGGGCTAGGGATGTGGCTCCATCATTAAGGCAGCAGCCTAGCATGCAGCCAGCTCTGGGTTCGATCCCCAGCACTGCTCTTGTAGCAAATAAACAAAAAGAGTGCTGGGCTATACGTTAGTTATTATTTGCCCTATGATTATCACAGCGGTATTATTAACCCGCTATCACAAATAATAAGACACAGACACCTGTTAGATTTTACAATTGCCTGTTTACCTTGGGCTGAGCAAATATTTCTACCTATGTTGTCTCAATAACCTCACCACCCACCTCCCAGCCCCCATCCAATGCCATCCACCTTAGCCATTCCTATCTGGGCTACCTTCCACCCATAATCCTATACTGGCTTACATTTTTCATCTCATCCACACCATCCTGGGAGTCCTTCCTCCCGGCCCACGTGGTTCCTTCTTCATACTAACCCATCATAGCGTCCTCCTTCCTCCTCTCTTCCTGTCCCTGTGATTCTTTTGCATATGTCTGGCATAGTGGCACACAACTGTGATCCCAGATGGAGGCAGGAAGATCGGAAATTCAGGGATATCTGTGCCTTCAAAGTGAGTTCAAAGCCAGTCTACACTACAGGAGACCCTGGGAAGGGAGGGAGTGGGGAAGAGCAATGACACCGTCTAGCTTCAGTGGCTGGCCCATTTAATTTCCTCTACACCCATACCCACTCACACACACACACGCGCGCGCGCGCACACACACACACACACAAACTTATTTTGGGAAAAGCTCAAGACGTTGTGTAAGAATTCTTACCATTTTGTGCTGAGATATTTCTAACATCAGTAACCTCTGATGTCCCTTGGATGCTGCACCTCCTTAGCTGTCATTAATCCTGGACCTCCTACCCTCAGGAGGAAGTCTTGAGGACGAAGCCATGCTGTTGTGGAACACACATTTGAAGGAGCTGCTTTGGGAGGAGTAGGGTGATGACAAATTCTACCAAGCTGAAACAGTGCGATGACAGCAACCTAATGGCTTCCACGACTGAGGCCATCAGCCAGTATCCAGAAAGAAAATCAAAAGGCAAATTGAGTTCTTTAAAGAAAAAGTGAGTTTTCCTTCCACATGACCTTCGTCATGAACTCACAGGATGGGAGGTGTGATCAGTAAGTCACATTTTACCAAAACATGGACTTCCCCAGTGCTGAGAGCAGGGCCAGGATCTTTGAACATACCATCCATTGAGCTTTTTGCTCAGACGATACAGCCTTGCGGTCTCCTGGTACACACAGCAGAGTGCTATTTCCTTCCCCAACGACAGGGCAGGGAATGCTTTCCTAGTTTCCAAGATGAGGTCACCTGTGGCCATTGGTCTCTGAGACCTGACAAGTTTCCTTTTCACAGGCTTTAGAAGTAACCTGAATGTAGGTTCATGGTACCGATCCTCCCACGTGGCTCCTTGGTTCTTGTTAGCCCAGGGCTCTGAAGTTAGACACCCAGACCCCACCTCTGCAACTCTGCACAGTTTCTGTCAGTCCTGGTAGGATTACCTAGACAAACACGAGGCCTCTTTCTCCATCTGCCTTGAGTTTGGCTGTCCCTCCCTCTGGGCTCTAGGCTGCAGCTCCTGGAGCATTTGGCCCAGGCCCTGGCAGAACTCAGCATTTTGTGTCTCTCTAGAGTACAAAGTCTCTCCAGTCACTGATGAAATGGGACAACTGTGTTGAGTGGGAGGGCCCTGATTGGGCCTTGGTGTTCTGACTCAAGAGTTAGCATTTTCCCTTTTTAGGGGAGCCCCTGGCCTTCGAGATACTGTGAAAAATAATATTTCATAAGTCACCCCAAGTTAAAGACAAATGAGAAAACAGGCAAGGACCTATCAGCTTCCACAGTGTGAGGGGCCAGCAGAAAGCAGCCTCACGCCTGGGTGTAAGACAAAGCTAGCAACCTATAGTGAGTGCACGCCTGTGTGGTCAGCCTAAGCTAACAGGTCCAGATGTGCTGCCCTCCCTGGGCCTGGCTGGATCATTATGTACACAGTTCTGATGGGCTCTTTCACATCAGGCATGGCAGGTGCTGGTGGCCAGGCAGAACCAGACACTTGTGACACCCGCTTTCCAGGGTTCGCACACTCAGGAGATGCCCTCATCAATAAGAATGCAAAGGCAAATGTGGCAACAGCTAAACAGACAGATACAGAAATGGTGACATGGAATTGAGGTCCAAAAAACCCAGTCACATCCCATTGTGGGGAAGAACCTTCCAAAAAGAACAAAGGGCTGAATGTGAGCCTGGGCTGCTTTGGAGACTGGTAGGGATCCAGTGTGTCTGGAGTTAAGTGTGCAGAGAGGACTAGTCATAGGTGAAGGGTAGGGCAGGACTAAACAGTGCAGAACCTTCCAAGCCATGGTCACGGGTGGCGTTTTATTCTTTTATTCAAAACACATAAAAATGATTTTTTAAAGATGGGTTTGACTTTTAAATAAGTTCTTGGTGGCTGTGTGGGATGTGGATGGCCCAGGGTGCTGGGTTAGGAGCAGGAGGAGAGGAAGGTGTCAGCACACAGGCAAACAGACAAGGATAGCATCACCCCACAGTGAGGCCCAGCATGGTCAGGATCGCTGGACCACAGGCCTAAGAAGGGTTTCCTCAAGACAGGCCTCTGGGAGCTGGTGGAGGCAGGCAGTGGGGGTCAGGTTATTCTCCAGAAGGAGAGGAACAGAAGCGCTGCACAGGCAGGAGAGACAAGCGTGGCAGAGAGGCTCACAGCCTGTGTCTGCCTAGCGCAGACCGCAGCCCCCACAAACACGCTTGGTGAATTCAGAAAAGTCATCATCTCCGTGGCCTCCACTGCCTCATTCTTAAAAAGGAGATGATGCATCCAAGTCCCTCCTTCCAGGGCATTCTGTAAGGAGTAAACAATGAGATATTTGGAGAGTCCTGGCACTCAGAGTAAATGTGGGCGCTGGAGGATGGCTCCTTCAGAAGGTGCTCGGTGTGCAAGTGTGAGGGTCTCGGTTCAGATCCCCAGCCCAGCCAAAGAAGTTGGGCATGGCTGTGTGTGCCTGGAATCCTAGTGCGGGGGGTAAAGATGGAGCTTTTATGGGGCTTTCCAGCCAGATAATCTAACCAAGTTGGTGAGAGACTTTGTCTCAAAAAAATAAGGTAGAAAAGCAACTAAGGAAGGTACCTGCACCTGACATTGACCTCTAGTGTGTATGACACACATACCCTGAGGGGGGTGCATATGCACAAACACAATCACATGTGCAGAATAAATAAAAACAAAAAAGAAAGTACAGCGTGTGTGCTGCTACATAAAAGGGGGGCAAAAGAGAGTGGGTGAGCAAGATGCGTGTGCTGAGTAAGACCAGCTCAAGCCCAGCTCTGAGGCACCCACAGTCACAAGCTAGAGATGGCTGCCATGTGCTGTCCTGAGTGAGGGCCATCAGAACATGCCAGGTGGGAGTCTAGTCACAGAGAGCAACAAAAGCCCGAGGCCCAGAGAGGGAAGGGATTTACCCACACTCACACAGCCGGATTCCAGCAGGGCTCTGCCGTCTGTCTGTAGGATGACAACAGCAGGTCATATTTTGTTCCTCCGTGACATTGTCATAGCCTGTAAGAACTCCTAGTGCCTTCTCAGTAAATATTTACACAATGCCTCGCTGAGTCAGCGACCAAGTGGGACAGAAAACATCAGAACCCTCGAATCCTTGAGAAGATTAATGCATTTAAGGCAATGAAGAAAACACTCCCCATAAAACAGATCAAATGGCTAAAGAGGTTTATCTTGAGGTCCTCCAAACCCCAGATTCTCTTATGATAACAGACACAAGTACATGCACTTCCTTAGATGCTCCTCAGTCCTCAACAAGCATCCTTCATAGGGTCCAGAAGTTAATCTCAGTAACGCATCCACAGGATGAAAACTGTTGCCTGCACCTTCAGTGTGGTAATTGCCAATGCAGAGAAAATGCATTTCTCCATTTGCAGGAGGCAGGCCTTTGTGTTCCACAAAACCCCAGCCATTAGAATTCCTGGGGCTGACTGGATGGGAAGCTGTGACAGCCAGGCAAGCAAGCAGGGTCTCTCCGTTCAGGCAGCAGATGGCTGGAGGAGCCCAGAGCCAGCTCTCGCTGCTGAACGCCCACTCAGAACAGGGTACAGGGCCAGGCACCTCTCCAACAGCAGAGAAGCCCATCCCAGCTCCTCCCAGCTGGGCCATGTGGCCAGCCTCATTCTTCTCTCAGCTTCAATGTCATAATGCGTAAAGTTAGGAGTGGCTGGTGGAACCCCTGAAGTCATTCTGACTTTGGCAGGCTCTCTACCAGGGTATCGCTAATGCTGTCAATAACCCCATATAGTAAGTGTGAGCATCCTGTTTCCAAAATGTGCAAAAACAAAGCCAGAAGTGTCTCCTTGGGCCAGGACAAGGGTCTGGCCTCCACAGAGCTCAAGTCTAGTGGGGAGAAAGAAAATAAACACATACGATCATTTCACCAGGTTCCATAAATTCTAAGAGTGAGTGTGTAACAGAAAGTGGGTCTGTTTAACAAAGCATCTGGCAAAGAATCCAGGAAGAGGTAGTGAAGCTAACGACTTAAAAAAAAAAAAAAAAAAAAAAAAAAGGCTGGCCATGGGACAAGCAAGCAGAAGAAACAGAAAGGGTAGATGTCCTGGTCATGGGAAACCCAGCCAAGTTGCAGGATGGAAATGGAGCGAACAGAGGGGAACGTGGAAGACAGTGCAGGCAGAAGGTGGTGGGAGCCTTCAGGGGCTGGAATTGCCAAGGTCTACACTGTGCGATTGCTAGGATGCCACTGGGAACAGCTGAGTAACTGGTAGAGCTGGGCAGGGCTGGAGCAGGGACTAGGGTCTGCCACAGAGATTCTCTTGAGGTCTGTTGGAGAATCTCCCCAGGATGGGTCTTCCACAGCCTCTCACCTGTCACTACTCCACCCACGTGGGGAGCCTGAGACCCTTCTTCCCCAACACCACCCTTCCTCCAGCACAAATCTTGCTTCCTGCTTCTCCCATCTCCATGCTCTGAGTCTCTGCCCACAACCTGGCAAGACGATTCCAAGCTCCCACCTTCTCCCTGCACTCAAATCCTATCCCCCACGACCCCAGGGGCACAACACTGAGGCCATCAACTGTTCTATCCTTGGCTTCTGTAAAGCCCCTCATAAGTGGGGCCTGCTGATCCTGCCCCAAGCCAAGCCATGTGCTTCCAAGTTCCCTCACTGGATCACAATCACATCTGATTTTGCAGATGGTGTTCTTTCCATCTGCCCTCTTGGTCTCTCTAAGTGTTCATCTTTTTGAGGAAGCCACCACTGCTCCTGGAAGGGGACACCCTTGACAAGCTTGCCCTAGAGTGGGACTCACTGTGTTCAGTCAGCTGCTGTCTTGGCAGCTATTTGCTCAGCTACTTTCTTCTAGAGTAGGACAGGAGACCTGGGCTTCAGCTACGGGTCAAGTCCTTACTGAGCCTCCTTGTCCCCCTCTGCAGAAGCAAGCTACAACACTGGACTGGCCAGAGAGTGAGATGTTCAAGACAGGGGGCTGAAACTGAGACCCTCCCCTGTGTGGTTAGAGTAGCTAGCTTGTGGAAGGGTCTACAGTCAATCTGAAAGTCGATGCTTTTGACGCCCACAAGCCCTGAGATGTAAGTTACCTGACCCGCTCTTGGCCTACTCTCCCATTCACTCAGCAGTTGACTAGTCGCTTGAGAGTCAGGAGGTTGGCACCAAGCAGTTACCTGTACCATGCAATTTTCTTTGTTGCCTTCTTAAAGGTCAGATACTTGACCCTACACCCAGGTGGCCCAGCCCAAAGACACACTATCGCCATTTGCACATTTGCACTTAGATGTGGTTCCTGGACAGAATTCGATCCCTTCACCCCTCTGTCTCCCCAAACACACATGCACACACACAGCTCCAACTCCCACCACAGCCAATCAGAAAACAGTGAATTGGCCATGATTCCAGTTGCTGGTTTTCCCTGAGTAGGGATCATACCCATCCCTTTTGCTGCTATACCACAGCATTCAGAACAGGGCCTGGCATTCTCACTCAGCTACTCGGTTGCCCATTCACTCGCTCACCAGACACATGCCAAATCCTGCTCAGTCCCAGGCTCTGGGGAGCAGCCTGAGGAGCCCCTATTCCAATGGTAGGGATAGAGGCTAGAGCTACATGGGGTGGTGAAGGTAAGCATGGCTGCACAGGAGGCAGGGTTAGGTGGAGGCGCTGTCCAAAGCAGAGCTGAGGACTCCAGGGCTCCCTACTTCACACACAGTGCCTCTGTGAGCCAGGCAGCCCTCATCCTTCTGAACCTCAGACCCCAGTTTAGTAAATGACAGCTGCACCTACTCCTGCAGCACTGGAAATAGGACCGTTATTGGGAAGGAGATAGGGAAAGCCTGGGAAGAAGTGACAGCTTGTGTTGGGAGGAAGTGGGTAAGCAGATGTTGCTGGCCCCTCCACACCCTACATCTGCTGCTCAGCCGAGAAGAGCCCCACCAGAACCTGAGATCAGCACCTGGGATGGATAGTGCGAGGTTCGTAGGTTGGAACACCAACTCTGTGCATTCTCCTATGTGAACTTGACCACCATGCCAGCTGCCTTCTCCGTGCTCAGTTAAATCAGACCTCTGTAATCCTTAGTGTGTAAAGACAGCTCCACCAGACCATGGGAGCCGGCTCAGTCAACAAACACCAGCGGGACACATACATGGCCAGACCCTGTGCAAGGTCTGGAAACAGACACAAATGAGCCAGATCTGGCCTCTTAAGGCATGATTGGCACCCCAGGACCAAAGTAACTAGGATTTAGGATGCTCTTGTCTCCTATGTGCCTTCACAGCCAGGGTCCAGCTTACATGCAGGAAGGGGGCACCATTAGAGCCCATTACACAGAGGAGGAGGCAGCGTCTCGGGGAGATGCAGTGGATACCTCCAAGGCCAGAGCTGGAAGTCAGACATGACTGACAATGAAACGTGTGTGTTGTTACCAATCAGACAGCCCAGAGGCACCATTCAAGTGTTCCCTGAGCCAGCAAGCAAGATGGGCAACTGTTAAGTGGAGTAGCACAGCCAGGAGTTGTAGCTGATGCCAGACGGAGCCCCACCCCACCCAGCTCTTTGCTAGAACAAGAAAAGCATCGGTGACCTTGGCTGGAGATGGTAGTGAGTGAGGACACTGGGCCTCTTGTCCACTTAGGAAGCCGAACCCCTGGCTACATGCTCAGCTCCAAATCCTCTCTCCTTCCCTAGGAAGTTAAGCAGCCCTGGCATGCTGTCTACCCTGCTTGCTGCCTGAGGCCCCTGCATCCCTGCTTATCCAGGAAGCACAGGTAAGGGCTCTGCCCAAGGTCACAGCCATGAGCAATTTTGGGGGAGTCTCTGGCCTGGGACTGAGAGGAAGGAGGTTCCTCTTTTATCTTGAAGTTGGAGTGAGGTAGATGGGTTGGGGAACAAGGCAATGGTTCAGGCTTCATCTTTGATACATTATCTTATCCAGCGCTCCCTCTCAAAGGCCAAGGTGGGCATTCTTGTCCCTGGTTCAGATGAGAAAACTGAAGCTTAGAGACTAGCCCAGGGCACAGAACTGGCAGGTGGCTAAGGTTGTTCCAATCACTTCTCCCTGTCTGTGGTCCTGTGCACACAGGGCGACTTGGTCTGGGTCTGACAGATGAAGAAGGAAGCTGATGAATCATGTGTGATGAGGTGAAGAGTAGGGCTGAGGCAGGACCCAGCTCTCCGGTCACCCTCCAACTCTTTGTTCTTCCTGCTGAATCACAACACCCCTCCTCCACTCCCGTCCCATCCTGTACTCAGTAATGGTTCCATTGCCCCTTTCTGCAAAGACAGAGGACTGTGGGCAGAGCAATCAACAGCTCTCCTGCAGGTTAGCAGGCCAGCTGTAACCTCCCCCACCCCGCACCCT